>LBNU01004437.1:14039-43003 GCA_014162995.1 Artemisia annua | reverse complement strand
GTGCTTTCTCAAAGTCTTCAAAGATGTAAAAACGATCACTTGCTCGAACATGGAAAGCTTTTTCTTATAAATCTCTTTCAACTTCGATTAAGCGTTTCTTTCATCTTCTTGAGCTTTTAAGAAATAACTTTGTCGTCTTGGGCTTTTCTTAAGTAGATAACATCGTTGACTCGGCTTTTGACACTTTTCCACATCTCGTGCTCGTTTTAGGGCTTTTTGGTTGATTTCTATGTCGTTTATGCAATATCCTCTCCTGCACAGTCACAAACACAAAAACACGATATCTTTGGCGTTTAACGTTAGTTTTTGGTCTTATAGAGCCTGAAAATGGTGAATAAAAGGTATGTGAATAAGCACATACCAGACACTTCTAGCTTGATGCGCGACAACAAATCACCTAGGTTTTTGGCTCAAGCCGAAGCTACTGAACTTTATTGTAAAGAAAAAATCGACGTAATTTAACACAGGTTTTTTATTTTTTGATATCAGGTTACATTGATATGTATGGACACTTCTAGCTAGACGCGCGACAACAAATCACCTAGGCTGTTGGCTCAAGCCGAAGCTATTGAACTTTATTGTAAAGAAAAATCCACGTAATTTAACATCTATTTATGATGCACAACTTTTCGTTTCTCATATGAATTTATGCTGCTGAATTTTTATTATGCATAAATACTTTTAATTGGTGTCTTGAAATTTATTTTTTTACAGTGTCATCCAGAGAATTGTGTGGGCATATTGGCAATGGGCAGCAGCTATTTTGGTTGAATCTACTAGAGATTTTCGAAAGATCATGTCTAGCATTCATGGTTTGTTATCTTCTTTATATTAGTTATGGCTATATATATTGTGTCGATCTCTTTGTATGATGTATGTATAATGATTAAGTGTATTTGTTACTCAGGTGCACAAGTAGACAATGATAGAGGATTGTGTCCTTTTTATTAATTTATTGATTTTGGCTGCAAGGTCAGTTTTGTATAAAATTAATCATTGACATGTGTATTAGTTAAATGCCTGCCTGGGTTAGACTTGCACTATTTTAAATTATTTCAACTTTGAAATGGTTTATTATTGTTTAAACCAAACCAAACAGCAATGCGTATTAAGATTTCTTGGGCGTTTGGATCTCTTTCAGTCGACCAGATATCAAGGAATCAGATTAGTTGAAGGATGTAGAACTTTCTGTGGAGAGGCTGCAACATTATAGGCCAATGATAGAAGATTTATAGAAAAATTGTGTCGTGATTCAGGAATCGGAAGTTGAGCAGATGGTTGTGTCAAGGAGCAGTTGCACAACTGAGATTAAAGAAACTGGTGACGAAGATTCACTTGGGGATGTGGTGTCAGAAAGTCATAGCAGCGTGATAACACTCAGGATGCGAGAAAAAAGAAAGGGAAGGGAAATAACAAGGCGAAAAAGAGTAAGAAGAAAAAAGGTAATAAGAAATGAGCATTGGATGAGAATGAGGGTCGTGTGAGCCATTTTGAATCTGTTTCCAATTCTGTATCAATATATAAGTGTAAGTAAAGACCCCAAGGTACGTGAATTTATGTGCGCTCGAATGGTTATAAAAGAGGCAAAAAAAATCTGGTCTTGATCGACTAATGTAATTATGGGCGTTAACATTCTTATTATTAATAATATATAACTATTGTGTGCTGACAAAGTTCAGGTGGTTAGAGATGAGTACCAGTATTTATTTTTTAGAATTGAGTCCCAGTATTTATATTTAGTATAAGGTACTAATATAGAAAAGAGTACAACCACTTCTGGATGGTGTTCTTCAATATACCTTTTCCGTTTGAAGTTGTGAATGAAGCCCATGACCAATCTTAGGAGGAAGAGAAGGTATCCATCCAGTTATTTTTGTTTATTTGCTTCACAATTTTGTATATAAATTCAGTCAAGCTTTTTTGCATGCTCCTGGGACCAAAAGTTGGAGCTACATGTGCTTTTTCAACTTAAAAATAACGGTGTAATAAAGCGGTTTTTATAAGATCAATATACTTCTTTATTAGAAAATTAGTTTCTCAAATATTACGGTCACAACAAGATTGAAATACCTTTGCTGTCGGTCTCTTTCAGCCCACATAAAGCATTGACATAATCGTAAAAGCTCTATCTGTCGGCAACTAAGAGAAAAAAAAAGAGAGAGATCTTGAGGCTAAGCTCAAGCTCAGTCAACTTGAGGTGCCTTGCTCTTCTTCTTTCTTATTTGTCTTTTGGCCTAAGGCTTAACCATAATTATGAATTTAGACTCTTCTTTTAAAAAAAATATATAAAAAAATAAAAATAAATAAAAATAAAAACTGTTTAGAAAGCAAAACTACAAAATGATAACAAAGAATTAGAAGAGTCCATCATTCGTGATCGTTATCAGGTGGAAAATCTCATTAATGAGAACCAAGAGTTGATGAAGCAATTGCAAATCTGCAAGGTATATATTGTGGCTGTTATCAACGTTTAAGGTGACACTCTCTTTTTGAATTCATGGACACCGCATTTACTCGGCATTTAATCTCAAATGTTATCATGTTATGATCGTAATATTGTTGAAGACTCTAAACTGAACATAACACCCTTTGGTAATTACAGGTGTACAATTAACCACTACTCCTGGTACCGAACCCGTAAATTCCTGACCTTCAGCAGATAATCGATGCGTGAGTCAAGTGAAAAAATTATTTAAAGTTCGCGTTATTGTTAGGTGTTTAGTTTTCTCCTGTGTCAACAGCATGCAAGTACTAGGAACGGGTTTACTTGAGCCAACCCATGGCAGTTGAAAGGCAGAGGTTTGAAGACAGAGAAAAGGAACACAACTTCTCGGTTTGATAAAGGGACATGTAGAAGGCATTGCTGTTGCTGTTCGAAAAGATGCATACCCAAAAATCATGGATTTACAGGTAATACATACATACGTGTATGATGCATGTATATGTGATCGATTATGACATGTACATCTTATGTTAAAAATTCAGGCCTTGAAAGCTGTTGGTCGAATTTGGCAAATCTCAAGTCTTGAGTATAAAGAATGGCTCAAAACTCTCACATCTTATGTGAGTTGGAAACATCGAAGTCAAGTTCTATACGATAAATCTTCTCAAGGTTAGCTATTTTAGAATTTGAACATAGATTAGAATTAGTTGCATAAAGAAAATAAGTCAATAACTACTAATGATCTTCATGATAGCGGCGTAACGACTATTTGTATTACTGATTCACATCAACTTGCTCTTGAAAAGGTATCTTGAAGTATAAGTGTACAGCTCATGCAGTAATTAATTAGAGGTGGCAAGTACCACTTGCTTATTATTGGGTTGAATGGGGTTATTATTTGTTTCAAATGGGTAAAGTTTAAAGATTTTGCTAATAGGTGATCAGGTTGGATGAGTAAACTGAGTTGGAACTTGAAAGCAACCCAAAACATACTTTACTAATATTAATATTAACTGCAGTCTTACGTCAAACTCTGCATTTTTTTTCTAAATATCCCATATGCTAAAACGCTCAGTAAGAAGGGATTGTGGAATGAGTTACAAGATTATCTTGGAGGTTTCTTTACGGCTGGTGATCATGGTTCCAAAATTAACCGTTCTTTCGCTAAAGTAAAATATACCAACGATAATTATAAGTCATGCCCGCCCATCTATTTTAATAAGTTATTGTTATATTGATTGTCAAAATCGATCACTGATTATTTGCACGATGTAATAAACACAATAATAAGATGATGAATTTGCATTAGCAATCCCAAACAACCCCTTATCTGTGATGTTTCACGATAATTTGATTATCAATATGCTAAGACTTGAAATGGATAATAACATTTAATGTAATTATACGACTTGAAATAGAAATAAACATGTTATCAATTTGTAAAAGCAATCCCAAACAACCCCTAAATTGGTTTACTTTTATTCCGAGTAGTATGACTAGCAGTCATTTTAGTCTGAATATTCATGGCACTTGCGGCTTTAGTAGACATTAATAGTAATGATATAATTATTAAGAAGCTGTAGTAATTACTGTATTATCCTACTTGTGGTTTTTGGCTTTAGTTGGTACTAACCGAGTTGCTTTTGAACCTGTAGTTGGTACTAGACTTTAGGTATGGCTTAAAGCACAATTAGAAGGCTATTGGTGTGATTAAAGACCAAACAAGTATAAGCATAGTGAAAGTTGCAGGAAATGTAGCACCTGATCTCGAGGTGCTTATAGTAAGGGCAACAGGCCATGACAAGGAACCGGCTGAAGAGAAGTACATACGAGATATTATTAACCATACTTCTTACTCCAGAAGTTATGTAAGCCCATGTGTAAGCACAATTTCTAAGCGATTGAGTAAAACACATGATTGGATTGTGGCGTTGAAGGGGTTGATGCTTATACACAGATTGTTTGTTGACGGGGATCCTGCTTTTGGTCAAGAGATAGTGTTTGCAAGCCGAAAGGGGAAAAGGGTTGTGAATATGTCTGATTTTCGTGATGAAGCTCATTCAAATTCATGGGATCATTCTGGTTTTGTGAAAAATTATTCAATGTTCTTGATCAGAAGCTTGAGTTCACTTCTTTTGAGCAAAGGGTGAGTGGTTTATGTGATTTTCAAGGTGGCCCTAGGTATGGACTTAATAAAGTGTCGAGATCTTATGATGATTTAAATGAATTGGTAGAAAAGATGAGAAAGTCGTTAGTCCAGTAAGGGAGATGAAGACATATAAGGTTATGGAAAGATTGAATCAGTTGCTTTGTCTTTTTGATCGGGTGTTATCTTATAGGCCTAATGGGAATGCAATGAATAGCAAGATGGTGATTGGTGCACTGCATCTTATCTTGAAAGAAAGTTTTAGTGTTTATGTTGATATGTGTGAGGCGATGGGAGTTTTGCTTGACCGGTTTCCACAATTGAGTATGATGTTGGTGTCAAGGCTTTTGATGAATGTGTTTATGCAGCATAAATGAGTGATGAATTTGTGGGTTATTATGACGGGTGTAAGGACCTTGGTGTTGGTAGATCAGCAGAGTTCCCTAAGGTACAAAAGATTACTGATGACATTTTAGGAGGATTAGAGAGAATTCTATGGGAAAATAAGAAAGTGTCCAACCCTGAGATTAGCAATGAAACAATACCAAATATAAATGAAATAAAGGCACTTCCTCCACCTGAAAGTCACAACCCACCACCACCTCCTCCGCCACCACCATCTTCGCCACTGGCTTCCATGAATGTGGGTCCCTTGCCAACTGAAGACCTGCTGAATCTAAAGGATGATGCTATGTCAGCTGATGCTCGTGGGAATAACTTGGCACTTGCTTTGTTTTCTGCACCTGCAGATGTCGAAACTAATGGGACGTGGGAAGTTTTCTCATATCAAGAAAGCAGGCCAAATTGGTCAAATGGGTTCAAGGATCTAACATTGTCCAATGTACATTCAAATGCTTAAAACCCCCTAAATCATGTTATTATTGTCATAATTATTATTTATAAGTTATACAAAATAACTAAATTAAATAAATTCAAGAAATGGACAAAAGTTGTTGGTGGGTCATTCAAATCCATTTTGACCTGAACTTACAGCTCCTTGATCCGCAAGTTTGCCACCTAAGGTGGTAAGGTTTAAATTGATTAACTTGCATCAAGAGAACAGTGATTAATTTTCCATAAGTTGGAAACGTGATGTGTATGGTGTTATTATGGGTGTGGGAAAATAACGCCTCTTAAAGCCAAGCTCATCTAGCTATATGAATGCCCATTTTTCCATATTATCGAATTGGGTTGCAATTTGAGGTATAATACAACGGTTGCCTAAAAGTTGAAGCAACCCCTTAGGTAATTAACAATTAACCAACTATCACTTACAAAAGGCGAAAAATAAACAATACATAATGCTACAAATTTTATAATAACATAAAAATGAAACATCTTTAATAAACAAAAAAATCAAAACAATTACAATCTACGTCAATCTTACCTTTACAATAATAATAATAATAATAATAATAATAATAATAATAATAATAATAATAATAATAATAATAATAATAATAATAATAATAATAATAATAATAATAATAATAATAATAATAATAATAATAATAATAATAATAATAATAATAATAATAATAATGTCTATAAGAACCAAAATTCCGTTAAGTAACACCATCAAAATCTTAACTTTAAATAAAAAAAATTAACTTAAACTAATTCATTTTTAACAATAATAAAAAAAAACACCGTACTTAAAAAACAAATTCCAGTTAACTAACACCAACAAAAGTAAAATTATAAGACATGCCCGGCCATCGGGCGGGCTTTGAAAACTAGTATATATATATATATATATATATATATATATATATATATATATATATATATATATATATATATATATATATATATATATATATATATATATTGCTTGTCCACTAAATATTTTTTGCAAGAATTCCATATCTCGATTCTTGTTATAACCTCAAAACGAGGGGGAGTATACGTCAAGGGGGAGCTCCAATTTTATCGGGATAACCTTTTTGATGCTAACAAAAAGGGGGAGAATTGATATAAACTCACGAAATACTTGTATATATACTAATTTACGTTTTAATGAGTTTAGATTTTGTAATCATCAAAAAGGGGGAGATTGTTGACATAAATAATGCATAAAAACGTTATTTTTATTTTTCGATATCTCTACGTTTTGACGATCACAAAATGTAAAATCATTTAACGTAAGATTACTACGTAAACAAGTATTAAGCTAGTTTATATCATTTTATCCAACTTAATCACTTAAGGTATGAATAAACAAGTGCTTAATACATCTCATGATCAAAGGGGTATTTAGTTAATTATTACAAAGTTTATTTAATAATATAAACATATTATATATTTTTGAAAAACACTTTTGGGAATAAAAGAAAATGTTTAAATCATACTAAATATATGAATTCAGATTTTTAACCAAAATCAGTTAGTTTTTCACCAAATAAACTTTCCCCACTAAAAGACAGAAAATCTGGCCGTTACAGCTGGGCGGCCCCCTTAATTTTAAGGGGGCCGGCCATGAATTAAGGGGGCCGGCCACGCTCCCCTGTCAGATTCTGTCAGAAATTTTCTCCTATAAATACCACCTCAAACCTGGTATTTTTCTCACCTTTTGCACGAAAATTTTCAGATCTAAATCTCTCTAATCTAAAACCCTTTGATCATTAGATTATTAATCCTTGTTTCAAGTGATTCAATCCTCTCATCCATCCTCATCCAAAGTGCAAAAGAAGAATACTCCTTCAACAACCAAGTTTAAGAAGTATTGTAGAGTAGTTGTGTATATTGTGTATATTATTTGTGAAGTTGTGTTGTGATTGTAATAAGTAGTTTTAGGAGAAGTAGAAGTGTGTAGAGGAGAAGAAGTTGTGTAGTAGTGAAGAGGTGTGAAGTAGTGAAGAAGTTGTGGTGTGTACAAGTAGTGTAGAAGTTGTAAAGAAGTCATGAGATTGGTTCTAGCTAGGATTAGAACCCTACATCTAGCTTTGTGTCGTTAAGCCGGTGTAAGCGAAAGTTGTGTAAGGTATCTCCGCCACAAGGGAGTTTGTTGACATAGTGAAGAAAACTCTCGAGTAGGTGACTCGGGGAGTGGAGTAGGAACAAGGAAGGTGACCTTGTAGCCGAACCACTATAAATTCTTGTGTTGTGGTTTTATCTTTCCAACTCTTTACTTTCATTACTTATTTACTTATACCATATTTGCTTAGTTAGTTAGTAACTATATAATTGTTCATATAGTGCAAGTATTGAATTCACATAAACTAGAATCGAAGATTTTAAAACTAACTTGTTTTTATAAATTTTAAAAAAGGACTCACATAAACTAGAATCGAAGTTTTTAAAACTAACTTGTTTTTATAAATTTTAAAAACGGACGTAAAACTATTCAACCCCTCCTTCTAGTTTTCCACAATATATATATATATATATATATATATATATATATATATAGCAAATAAGTCTATGAATTTCAAGACAAGTAGCCCACTAATGTTCCACGACCATGTTCACCTTCAATATCTTTAATAGTATGCTTGTATATTATTCGGGTGTGTTTGTTTAAGCTTATCTAGGTCCGCCTTATGAACTTTTGAAAATCTAATAAGTTCAAATATTTGGTCTTATAAGCTTATGGCTTTTTAACCCAAGAAATAACCTTAAACAAACACCCCTACGCCTCGCAAACTACTATCACTATCCAAATACCACGTTCACAACCTACATTACTAAAAACTACACTTAACATCACATAACAACAACAAAAGAAGTTAAAACACGCGAATATACCCACCCATAAACAGTAACCCACTCCTCCTCATCAACCCAGGGACAGAACCAGGACTAAATATGACCAGATGCATAAAAAGATTGAATACTAAATCGATGGACCGGGTGCATTTAAGATAACTTTAGGAAAAATCGATGTTTTTTTTCAAAAATTACACTACATTGAAAAAATCCATGAGGTGCCCGGGCACCCGAGGGAACCCCCTGACTCCGTCCCTAATCAACCCTCACCCCAACCGACATCAACTCATTGGCACTCCTCTCCACTTCTGGCCTCGCCACTTCCCTGGGGAGGCAACGTATACAAATGCACATCCTCCTTCTCCTTCTCCCTCTCTTTCCTATTCACCACCCCATCCATTGGCGAACCACCTGAACCGAAACTCGAACTTTTTGCCTTCTCCCCAGTCCACCAATTTGAACCACCACCCCCACTCTGATTATTCTGACCACCATTCCCACACATCTTATACCCACTATTACTAACACTAGGGCTGCCATTGCTAAACTTGTTGGAAGGTGGTGTTTAGTTTGAGTCAGTGAGGGTGTTCGGGTCGGGTGGGTATTCAGATTCGGGTGAGAAATCTGACCTGTCTTCAAGGGTGAAGGCTGATGGAGGAGGAGATCTGAGATGGCGTAATTTTACTGCCATAAAGCTGAAACGGAGGCGGCTTGGCCGGGGGTTGTGAACTTTCCAGATCCAGTGTGGCGGTTGGTGACTGGTGTTGCTAGGTCGTTGAAGAAGAGTGATTTTGATTTTGTTGATGATAGGGGTTTGTGTATTGTGTTTGAGGTCATTTTAAAAAAATTATGGTTAGGGTTTTTGTTTTGAATTTGAGGGAGAAGATTAAAAAAATGGTTTTTGTGTGCCGTTGGGCTTACGCGGTGGTTTATAATAAAACTATGGTAAAATGCAAGTTATGTCTATGTGGTTTCTCTTTTTTGCACCGTTTGTACCCTAATACTTCAAACTGTCAAAAATGTCTTTGTGGTTTTCACCTTGGTGCGAATTATGCCCCTTTTGCTAACGATCGTTAAAAATCCCTGATGCAGGTTTTACTAACCAGGTTTTAAATTTATAATTGTCTCGTCTACCTAAGGTCTACATAATGCACTATTGGGCAGTGTACCCGGTCGTGTATGGTATAGTTGTCGGTAAAACCGAGGTCGTCCCAAGAGCTATGCGTGCGGATTATATCTAAGTTCTAATGTCACTGGTTTTAAAGGGGGTTTTGTAATTAATTAAACTAGTAAAATAAAATAAACAAAGCAATTAATTAGTAAAAGAGATATCAATAGGGAGAGAAGTGTTAACCTAATTACTACTCTTGTTATTATAATGATTAGTTTTCTATAAAATGCATCATATCGTTTCATCTGGGGATTCAAGTCGACTAGACTCAGATGGTCAAATCGTCCAATCCTATCTTCCACCTTGCCCTATTCTGTAACCTAATGATTACAAGAGTTCGCTGGTCATACAAGATGGAAGAGTAATTAAGTGCCTCTACTAACTTAGACTTATTTAGCGGGTTCTGGCCGGTCGGAACTTAGATCCCCCCCTAATTCCTTAAGCAATGCCGTTTGGTAAGTGGTCATTCGTTGAAATTTCCACACGAATAGTGATAGTCCTATGGTCAATTCTTATCACTGAACACACCCTTATTCACTATGGGTCCTATGGTCAATTCTCCTAGCTTCATAGGAACTACCAAACTTCAATGCTACCAAAACAAGGGTGTCCCAAAATATGCTAAGAAAGTATGCAAATAAACGATACGGATACGAGAAAACTAAATCATAATCATAATAATTTCATAACAAGGCTAACACCAAAAGTGTTTAGCCATTCATATTAAAATGTGCAAAAAAATCCATATTTAACATTGTAAACGAAAACATGAATAAAATGTAAATGGTAAAACTTATGATTGTGACACGTGAATTCTCCCTTGGAAATGACTTGTATGCTTGCCGAACTTCATCCTCCTTGATCCCTAATTCCTCCTCTAATTTGTGTGTGTGAAAAGTTATGTTTAAAATGCGGAATTAGGTCTGGTATATATAGTCTCGACTTTGCTACGGCGTAAACCCTAGGGTTAACTACACCGTAGCCTTTGAATCCTATCACTACACCGTAGCTTGATGAGTTTTTACGGTTGTACAACTCTCGTACACCATTCTACGGCGTAACCTAATGAGTGGTTACGTCGTAACTCCATCTTGGATAATGAAATTCTTCTAAGTGTTGAAGGAAGATCTACGGTGTAACCTCAAGGTGTGTTACGCCCATAGAAATCTCGTACTCATATCTACGCCGTAACCCAAAAGTTGGTTACATCGTAGTTCTTGGTCAGCGTTGACATCAGTCTTCAGTGTAAAAGGATGCTACGACGTAGGTTGAGAGATGATCTACGCCGTAGTTAGTGTTAAATCAGCATACTTCAAATATTTTCATTAATAACCTTCCAAATCCGCGTCTCTTCGTTCCAATGCTCATTTTTATCCTGAAAATGAAATATAAACAAATAAGAGTATATATTCTAGTAAAAATATATAAAAGATGAGTATAATATGGGGAAATTAACACTAAATTATCGGAACTATTTGATGTTATCAATCCCTATTAGTAAGTCCTCACGTAATGGTATTTTCATCAGATCCAGTTTCTCATCACGTATGGGTCCTTTAAGGGTATGAGAGGTTTGAGACAGGGTGATCCCCTATCTCCTTATCTCTTTACTCTTGTTATGGAAGTGTTGTCGCTTATGATTAGAAGGAAAATTGAAGACGATGGTGGTTTTAAATATCACTAGAGATGTGATAAGCTAAAGCTTACACACCTCTGTTTCGCAGATGATTTGATGATCTTCTCAAAAGCTTATCTACATTTTGTTGGTTTATTAAAGAGTGTTATTGAAGAATTTAGTAGTGTTTCTGGTTTGATTCCAAATTTGGATAATGTTCATCATTAGCTTAAAGAGTCTATTTTGGAGGTTTTGCCATTTTCTATTAGGNTCTAATGGTCAAATTGTCTAATCCTATCTTCCACCTTGCCCTATTCTGTAACCTAATGATTACAAGAGTTCGCTGGTCATACAAGATGGAAGAGTAATTAAGTGCCTCTACTAACTTAGACTTATTTAGCGGGTTCTGGCCGGTCGGAACTTAGATCCCCCCCTAATTCCTTAAGCAATGTCGTTTGGTAAGTGGTCATTCGTTGAAATTTCCACACGAATAGTGATAGTCCTATGGTCAATTCTTATCACTGAACACACCCTTATTCACTATGGGTCCTATGGTCAATTCTCCTAGCTTCAGATGAACTACCAAACTTCAATGCTACCAAAACAAGGGTGTCCCAAAATATGCTAAGAAAGTATGCAAATAAACGATACGGATACGTGAAAACTAAATCATAATCATAATAATTTCATAACAAGGCTAAAACCAAAAGTGTTTAGCCACTCATATTAAAATGTGCAAAAAAATCCATATTTAACATTGTAAACGAAAACATGAATAAAATTTAAATGGTAAAACTTATGATTGTGACACGTGAATTCTCCATTGGAAATGACTTGTATGCTTGCCGAACTTCGTCCTCCTTGATCCCTAATTCCTCCTCTAATTTGTGTGTGTGAAAAGTTATGTTTAAAATGCGGAATTAGGTCTGGTATATATAGTCTCGACTTTGCTACGGCGTAAACCCTAGGGTTAACTACGCCGTAGCCTTTGAATCCTATCACTACACCATAGCTTGATGAGTTTTTACGGTTGTACAACTCTCGTACACAATTCTACGGCGTAACCTAATGAGTGGTTACGTCGTAACTCCATCTTGGATAATGAAATTCTTCTAAGTGTTGAAGGAAGATCTACGGTGTAACCTCAAGGTGTGTTACGCCCGTAGAAATCTCGTACTCATATCTACGCCGTAACCCAAAAGTTGGTTACGTCGTAGTTCTTGGTCAGCGTTGACATCAGTCTTCAGTGTAAAAGGATGCTACGACGTAGGTTAAGAGATGATCTACGCCGTAGTTAGTGTTAAATCAGCATACTTCAAATATTTTCATTAATAACCTTCCAAATCCGCGTCTCTTCGTTCCAATGCTCATTTTTATCCTGAAAATGAAATATAAACAAATAAGAGTATATATTCTAGTAAAAATATATAAAAGATAAGTATAATATGGGGAAATTAACACTAAATTATCGGAACTATTTGATGTTATCAATCCCTATTAGTAAGTCCTCACGTAATGGTATTTTCATCAGATCCACTTTCTCATCACGTATGGGTCCTTTAAGGGTATGAGAGGTTTGAGACAGGGTGATCCCCTATCTCCTTATCTCTTTACTCTTGTTATGGAAGTGTTGTCGCTTATGATTAGAAGGAAAATTGAAGACGATGGTGGTTTTAAATATCACTAGAGATGTGATAAGCTAAAGCTTACACACCTCTGTTTCGCAGATGATTTGATGATCTTCTCAAAAGCTTATCTACATTTTGTTGGTTTATTAAAGAGTGTTATTGAAGAATTTAGTAGTGTTTCTGGTTTGATTCCAAATTTGGATAATGTTCATCATTAGCTTAAAGAGTCTATTTTGGAGGTTTTGCCATTTTCTATTGGGAATCTTCCTATGAGGTATCTTGGCCTTCCCCTTATTTCCTCTAGCTTTATAAATACAATTGCAGTAGTCTAGTTGATAAGATTAAGAAGCAATTGCATAACTGGAAAAACAAGTCTTTTTCTTTTTGTTGGGAGGTTACATATCATCAAGTCAGTGGTGAGTTCTAGTCAAGTGTATTTGTTGTCTTCTTTTATTTTGGCTAAAGCCATTTCTCTTGAGATCTAAAAGTTAATGAGGGGCTTTTTGTGGTCTCATGGTGCTCTAGCTAAGGTTGGTTGGAGCGATGTTTGTCATCTAAAACTTCAAGGTGGTCTTGGAATTAAGAGTTTGTATACTTGGAATGTTTCTCTTAATGCAAAGCACTAATTCTCCATTCATTATTTAAGCTAAGTTTTTTCAATTCAGATATCTGAAATTTTTGATAACGGTTTTATATATTCGAATATCCAAATATCTATAATTTTTGGAAAAATTGTATATGAGTTCCAAAACTAACATCTTATAAAACCCATTTTTTTTATAAATTCTAATCAAATTTTTGGATATCCGAATACAAACATTTTTTGAACACCTACAACCTAAATCAAAAAATCCTAGAAAAGAAGTTGAATATTTTGTCAAAAAATAATAAGATTATATAACATGTATATAGAGATAATAATAAAAAAAAATAAACCCATATAGCTTGTAATGGGTTGGCGCCACATGTCAATACACGTGACATGGAACACGTGTTTGCATGTAGGTAAAACCCAGATCTCATCACCCTCTTCATATTCAGTTATACATATTGCACAGTCAACCCACTCTCACCCTCACTAACTGAGTAGGTCTGTTTGGGTAGTCTCTTCAAGATCTTCTTCTTGAGACCCCTGTTTGCTGGTGCTGGTGCTGGTGGTGAGTAGGAATCGAGACATGGTGGTGATCGGAGAATGAATATTTTGTTAGTGGAAAATGTGTTTTAGCTTGTAGCTTGGTTTTAGATTGTAGCTTGGTTTTGGAGAAAGAATATTTTGGTTCTAGGTTGTTGATTATATATGTGAAGTTGCGTGCTTTTTTTTAACTGTGTTTATGAGAAATTTTCTTAAATGATTTTGTTTGTTAATGTTTAATGCTTTTCAAGGTGTTAGGTGTTTTCATAAGCTTTGATGTTTTCGGATTGCGGTTAAAAACGGATACTTCAGCTCGAAAAAGCCAAGGTAGACAAAAAGTGAGCCACACAAGTTTGCCAAAAATGGAAGAAAAAGACGAGCATTCACAAATTGGTAAGTTAATTTGACTCATGATGATTAATTTGAATTACAATTCGATTTGTGTTGTTTTCAGATTTTGAATGTATTATTTTGCCCTAATTTTGTTATTTTTTATCTGATTTTGCCCCAATTTTGAATGTATTGTTTTGCCCTAATTTCATTGTGAATCGATGCTGTTACGGTATCGTGTTTTGGAAAACTTGTATATGAGTTCCAAAACTGACATCTCATAAAACCCAACTTTTTAATAAATTCTAATCAAATTTTCGGATATCCGAATACATATATTTTTTGAACACCTGCAACATAAATTAAGAAATCTTAGAAAATAATTTGGATATTATTTTGAAAATTAATAAAATTATATAACATGTATAATAACAAAAAATTAAACTGATGAGACGAAAAGTGTTACGCTTTTAGGGGGTCATTTAATCCCTAATTCGTATAAATGTGATCAAATATTGCCCTAAATCGTTCCTTTTGTCATTTTAGGTACTTTTGAGAGGAATTCTGGAAAACATGCATATTCGGACGTTTTTGGAGCATAAAAGTGAAGAAAACGACAAAGTCTCAAAAGATGAAGATTTACAACCTGACGGCGTCAGAAGTCACAAGGTGACGCCGTCAGAAAGCCTTGACAAAAGAGTGGAAACCAATTATCAAATGACGGGCCAGAGGAAATTTAGGATTTAACACCTGACGCCGTCAGGTGTTAGGAAAAGTAGGCCGTCAGGAGTAAAGTTAAAGAGTGACGGCCCAGAAGGTTTTATAAGGTGACGGCGTCAGAAGTGGATCTAGGCCATCCGAGAAACCTAATGGCGGCGAGCTGACGGCGTCAGCCCTTATAACCTGACGCCGTCAGAGTGTAAAATCTATATATAGTTTTCTAATTTTCATTCATTAGTGTGGAACTTTGTGGAGAACTTTTAGGGCAAACCCTAAAGACGAATTTTCTGTACTTTTTAGGGTTTCCAACCCTTGGAACCCTCATGCTTAATTAAAGATAAGTCTTCACTTTAATTCAATCAATATGTCTATGTGTTGGTTGATTATCTCTTTTGCTTGTCTTTTAATTAACATGTGTAGCTAAATTCTCTAGTGTTTGCTTAGATCTAATGAAACCTAACTATTAATTATTGGTTGATTGGTGTGTGTTGTTGTTTGTTGGGATGATTGTTCCATCAATGTTAGGCTCAAGAAAACTGGCCAACCTCCTTTATGGTAACGTGCTTGAACGTCTTGGGAAACATGTAGCCAAGGCATACTAGGCTATTAAGGTAGTATTTAACGCATGAGCCACTGTTTACAACCCCTATGGTTGTGCCGTGCATGGCATAGGGCGAGATAAGAGCTCATAGAATTGGAGAGATATGTATGCCACTCCATGAGTTATTAGGAATACACCCTTCATCCACACAAGTAACACACATATCAATTAACCGGTAAAAGATAGTTAGGGAGTAATGAAATCTAAGTAAACACAATTTTCTCCATATTGTTTTCACAACCACAATAGTTTAGATATTTATTTATTTTAATTTGCATAAGTAGTAAACTTGGGTTAGTTGATTAACAACTAATTCCGCCCTTCTTCCAAAACCGAGATTTTAATTGCTTTCATAAAAATATAAAAATACAAAAAGAATCTTCCTTCCACCTTTAGACCTATTAGAGTAGCTTTTCTATCCTAACAAACACTATTCCCTGTGAGAGAAAGATCAATCCCCCGTACTTACCACTATCCTATACTACATCGGTCAGGTACACTGCCTGGTGGGGTTGTAAGCCTCTTGAGATCCCTCGAGAGGTAAAACCTGTTGTAAGGTCACAAAACCACGCATCATAAACCCATATAGCTTCTAATGGGTCGGCTCCACAAGCAAAACCACATGTCAATACACGTGACATGGAACACGTGTTTGCATGTTGGTAAAACCCGGATCTCCTGCCCCTCTTCAAATTGAATTATACATATTGGACACACACTCGCACTCCCACCCTCACCCTCACCAACTGAGTAGGTCTCTTTTGGTACTCTTCAATATCTTCTTCTTGAAACCCCTCCTGTTTGGTGGTGCTGGTGGTGCATGCTGGTGGCTCCGTACTACTGCTAGCAGAAAAAGTACAAATATTATGGCGAAACAAACTGATGCAGCGATGACTAGGATTTTGTCGCTGCCGGTGGTGTTGTCAGCATCTGGTGGTGGTTGTGCAAGTGGTGGTGAGGAGGAATCGAGACATTATAAGATCAGTGTGGTTTAGATAGAGAAGATAACCCATTGTCGCTTTCCTTCTGGGGGTGAAAGTGTTGTGTATTGGAATTGTAATACCCCAACCAGAAAAGGGCTAAAGTGTAACATTATGGAGTCAAATCAAAACACAAGTGAAACGGAGATACATTTCTAATACAAAGTTTACAAAGGGGTACAAAGGAAAACTAAACAAAGTACAAGATACAAAAGGGGCAAAAATAATATACTAAGTCCAAACATAAATGCTTCTAGTCATCTCTAAGTCCAACAAGTAGCTAACAGGGTGAAGTCTTCTAGGCCCAAAAGTAAAATCTTCTTCCATAACCCAGCTTCCTACTAAACCTGCCGCAGGAAAAGAAATGCGGCTGAGCTTACAAAGCTTAGTGAACAGATATGATAGATAACAAAGTAGAAAAATAAGGAAACGATACGAAAGAGATACAATAATCAGAGTCAAAAGGATCATAAGAATTACAATACAAAGGAGTAGGATAAATGGTTAAGGTATAAGGTGAGTGTATGTATCAGTATATTTACCCCAGGCCACACAAATATCCAAACAAAACATATCACATCTTCGTAATCAATGTATTCGGAGGGGAGTCCTCGGAATACCAAATGTAGTAGGAGGGGAGTCCTCATGTAATCAATGGAGTAGCTAGCTCTCAAAATGTGAAGGGACTGCATGCACGCATGCCCAATCACCACACAAATATAATATATCCAATCCAGATATCCACACAAATATCACACAAAACTAGGATGCATCCATACACCCCTGCAAATCAAATCATAGTGGCCAAACATATATATATCCTTGAGCTCATAATCATATATCAAAAAAGGTAAGGTGTGGTACATCTCTCCAACCACACTAGAGTTATAACATTGGTGTATCAATGCTACGGTCATGGACCCCCCATAACTGGGAACAAAATATTGCCTGGGTAAATACGGAAGGGTCAAAGGTAACCAGAGTTTAAAACAATGTCAATATCAGTATCATGGTCAAATAATCAAGGTTCAATATCAAGGTTCCTGTAGTATAAGTGCCAACGTCAAAGGTTCCAGCCAACAAGGTTCAATATCCCAAGATCCAAAATCCCATGGTTCATAGTCAAAGGGTCATAATGAAAGTTTAAAGAAATAGTTCAATTTGGCATATTCATATCAATTGTTTTAAAAAGGTTCGTAGTACAATCCAATTAAAAGGTTTATAACAAAGGTTTATTTAGAAAGAAACCTTCCAAAAGACAGCATTTATAAAAGTAAACTTTAATGAAGGTTTTCTTAAAATATCCTTTAAAAGTAGTCTTTATGAAATTATAAAATCCCATATAAAAGTGGCCTTAAATCATGTTAGAAGCGTCGTTATAAAATAGTTTCTCCTTTAAACATTCTTATATCATAATTAAGAAAAGGGTTTTCACATCCTGTTAATATATCCCAATAGAACCTCCAAAATTTCAAAAAGGTCCAAATGCTAAGGTTACAAAAAGGTTAACGAACGGGTTATGTCAACATTACCATGAGGGTTCAAACGAATATCAATAGAATCACAATACCAACGAAGCACATCACCCTCAGAGCCAAAGTACAAGGGTTCGCACATATCAAAGTTTCAAATGTCAGTGGCAGCTCAATATCAAGGGTTCAAATATCATAAGATAGTTCAAATAGGAAAGCCTAACATAAAGGCTCAGAATTAGATGACAAGATCAATCAATGCAGTCAAAGAGAGGAAAGACAAGTCATACGAAACCTTTACTAAAAAGGTCAGAATATCTGTACCTTTGCCGAACAAAACCAAGATCAAACAAAAGAAGAAAGGTCACTCCCGCTTCACCGGACCTAGAAGAAAGTGAAAACGGATCATGAAGAGTTCGAAATTACTTAAGTTTCCTCTTTTGGTTATTTTTCCATTTTTAGTAACTTTCCCATTTATAGCAGCTTTCCAAAAATAGTAAATTTCCAAAAATAGTAAGTTTCCTCTTTAAGTAGTTTAACCAATATAAGTAACTTTCTATTTTTAGCAGGTTTCCAAAATTAGTAAGTTTACATAAATAGCAGGTTTCCATAATTTGAAAGATTTCATATTATAATTAGGTTAAGTTATTAATTAAGCATTATTATGGAATTAGGGTTCATTTTGACAAGTCATGATAGTTTAGGGTTCAATATGACAACTTTCCATATTTTAGGGTTTATAATGTAAATATAGCAAAGTTAAAGGTCTACAATGTAAATATTGCAAATTTCATACTTTATACTAATAAACCATAAGTTTCCAATGTTTACAAATCTCATCCTTTTATTTTAACAATTTACATATTAAACCCCTTACAAATTGATCCTTATATTATTCATATTTACATATCAAGCCTTTATTTATCCAAAATTACACATTTAACCCCTTACATTAAATATTATACATATCCACCCTCAATTTATATAATTTACAAAATACACCCCTTAAATTAATTAAATTCCAAATCAGATTAATAATATAATATAATTACAAAATTAAACCCTTCAATTTCAAAATTATCACTTAACACCCTCATTTATCATTTTATCCAATTCACCCCTGGTCTAAAATAACTTACAAAAATATCCCTCAAGTTTATAAAGTTACAAAACTCACCCAAATACTTTTTACATACCAATCGGTTTAAACGAAAATCAACAAACCCTAACTCTAATCATCCCAATCATTACCATCATCAAAACAACCTTAAACAACATTAATTACATCAAATCAAACACCAAAACCCTAACCCTAGCCAAATCGATTTTATTTTCTTTAATTTCCTTTTCTTATTTAAACCCAATTACAATTAAATCCCAAAATAGGTTTCCAAGTTTCGAAAATTATAAAAACTATTTTATTAGGGTCGAATGATATGTACAAGACCTGAATAAAATACGTTTGAAGTTTGCAAAATTTATTCCATCCGATTTAGTAATTATTTCCTTTTTAGGTTTTTCGATTTGATTTTGATCCAAACAATTTTTCCAGCGTGCATGGGTAATTTTCACAAGTTCAATATAGATTATAGGATGATGCAAAATTACCTTAATGAAGATTTAACGAGAGAATGAGCAGAATAAATTATTATGCCCGATTTAATATAAATCGACCAAGAAAAGCCCAAACAATCGAACCACGCTTCAACAACCTCAAACACTATTTTTCCCAGCCTCCTTGCTTCCAAACATGATTAAGAAAATTGTTAAAAGTTTCCAGAAAATGATTTGCAGCCGTGGGGATTTTGGGAGTGTTTAGGGATTTATTTTAGGTGTTTTTAGAAACAATTAGGGAGAACCGAATTTTTTTTGTGAAGATATATGGGATATTTAGGATTTGTTAAGAAGGAAACTAATTAGGAATTCGTGATTTGTGGGATTGACACTATAATTCAGCCGATATTAGTGTTATACAATTTGCATAAATCGATTTTGTAATTTAGGAAATAAATCAAATATTTTTGTAATAATTTCTTAGGTTATAAATAGTTATTAGATAATTAATTATTTGATTTCTAACAAATATAAACTTAGGGTATAATTTTTTTTAATTAAGTTATGCACAAAATTTAAATAATATGGAACATTTAACATGTTATATGATTTTTAAACTTAGGGGCATTTTGGTAATTTAAGCACGTTATGAAAATGTGGGTTTTACAACTATCTCCCCTCAAAAGAATTTTCTTCCTCGAAAATGCAAAAGGTAAGGTGGCGAAATAACACGAAGGTACACCAGACTACGAACAGAAAAGGGAGTAATTGACTCGCATAGACTCAGACTTAAAGAAATTTCCAACAAACAGAATGATCCTGTTTCCCATGACTTTCTCTTATTGATCCAAAGATAGTTTCGGTTTCCCCAGAGAAGGCACATCGTACATGTAACACCCCCATTTTCATGTTTCACAGTGGATTTAGGGTTGGGGTATTACTTCATGGGATCACAGTTACAGTAATAGAAAACGACTCGAAAAGAGACGTTTTTATAAATATGTTATCATTCATTAAAATATCAGAGTTTTATTAAGGTGAAGTCCCGTGAATCTTAGTGTGAAATAGTGTGAGAGTTATAACAAGATTGAAAGTCCTTCGAGTTCAGTGCCTCCTCCTGCCATGTCTTCATAATAGTAACCTAGGATACATGCTTAAAAAGTCAACACTAGGTGTTGAGTGAGAATCATAGGTTTAAGTGTTAGTGAATACAAGTTCCCTGGGCTACGTTGTTACACCCATCTAGGAATATGTTGTGTGTGTGTGATAATTGTGATGCATGCACAATTATCAGGAGTGGGGTATGTTGCACTAAGCTCATGAACCACACGTTAACAATCTGGGTCATGTGGGTTGCAAACCCAACATGAGGGGATGGGAAGGATAACTTGCCAAAGTTAATCCTTCAGTGGGTTCTAGTATAGTACTTATTGGTACCACCCAGTGAGGTGTGAATACCAACGGGAGTTGTCAAACTCCAATAGATCAATCAACAATACTCGCGTTCTCGTGGGTAAAATATTCCAAACGATTAAATTCATGAATTTTAGTTATGTAGTGGTGGCTGTTTGTTTACTCGTGCAACAACCAAAGAAAAAGACTTGTATTCGGTTTTAAGTAAAGCAAGTAGCACGTATCCCCCTCACAGGGTTTGTAAAGCATTTAGAGTGAAAAGTTTTTAAAAAGATGTGAGGCTACGAAAACTCACCTGGGCTTAGGGAATTCTAACTAGTGTAAAGAGTGACTCGGAAACTAGACTGCCTTACTCACGTATTCCTGATGTTGTTGTTGTTGTGTGGGATGTATGTCAAGCTTTAGTTGTTTAGTTTATGTTTTCTTAAGGTAAATTATTCTTGGGTTTTTAGAGTTTTACATAATAACATAACCACTGTTCAGGGCCATCACAATTCAGAAGTATAAGATCCTCACATGAAGCTCCCTACTATCTCGTAATTATTGTTTATCACACATATACCGTTTGGGGCCATCATAATTGAAGTTAAATACTCCTCACATGAAGCTCCTTACTATTGAGTCCATGTGTTATTAGGATTTATTATAACATAACACCATTCCGCGCCATCATAATTTCCAGAAGTATATGCAATATTCGTTTGAGGAGTCACGCACTTAAATCGTAAACCCAACAAACTCGTCAGAAACGAAATATCCATATATACTCCTCACATGAACTTCTAGTATTGGTGTTATGCTTCTAACTTTAAAAAGGTTTGCATATAATACTGAATAGTTTACTTTATACACTTTAAGTTTCAGAAAAATTACAACAATCTACCCTAGCACTTATAATACTTATATTTCATTTAAGGTTTATAATTATCTAGACTTAATTATTAGTCCCTATACTTATCATATTTTAGAAAATGAAGAAATGACCCTTGGACTTATAAGTTTTCTTTATTTACCCTCACGTAATGGTATTTTCATCAGATCCAGTTTCTCATCACGTATGGGTCCTTAATGGGTATGGAGGTTTGAGACAGGGTGAGTCCCTATTCTTATCTCTTTACATTTTGTTATGGAAGTGTTGTCCGCATTATGATTAGAAGAAAAATTGAAGACGATGGCGGTTTTAAATATCACATGGAGATGTGAATAAGCTAAAGCTTACGCCACCTCTGTTTCGCAGATGATTTGATGATCTTTCAAAAGCTATCATACATTTGTCGTTTAATTAAAGAGTGTTATTGAAGAATTTAGTAGTGTTTCTGGTTTGATTCCAAATTTGGATAATGTTCATGATTAGCTTAAAGAGTCTATTTTGGAGGTTTTGCCATTTTCTATTGGGAATCTTCCTATGAGGTATCTTGGCCTTCCCCTTATTTCCTCTAGCTTTATAAATACAATTGCAGTAGTCTAGTTGATAAGATTAAGAAGCAATTGCATAACTGGAAAAACAAGTCTCTTTCTTTTGTTGGGAGGTTACATATCATCAAGTCAGTGGTGAGTTCTAGTCAAGTGTATTTGTTGTCTTCTTTTATTTTGGCTAAAGCCATTTCTCTTGAGATCTAAAAGTTAATGAGGGGCTTTTTGTGGTCTCATGGTGCTCTAGCTAAGGTTGGTTGGAGCGATGTTTGTCATCTAAAAATTCAGGGTGGTCTTGGAATTAAGAGTTTGTATACTTGGAATGTTTCTCTTAATGCAAAGCACTAATTCTCCATTCATTATTTAAGCTAATTTTTTTCAATTCAGATATCTGAAATTTTGGATAACGGTTTTATATATCCGAATATCCAAATATCTATAATTTTTGGAAAACTTGTATATGAGTTCCAAAACTAACATCTTATAAAACCCAATTTTTTTATAAATTCTAATAAAATTCTTGGATATCCGAATACAAACATTTTTTGAACACCTACAATCTAAATCAAAAAATCCTAGAAAAGAAGTTGAATATTTTGTCGAAAAATAATAAGATTATATAACATGTATATAGAGATAATAATTAAAAAAAAATAAACCCATATAGCTTGTAATGGGTTGGCGCCACATGTCAATACACGTGACATGGAACACGTGTTTGCATGTAGGTAAAACCCAGATCTCATCACCCTCTTCATATTCAGTTATACATATTGTACAGTCAACCCACTCTCACCCTCACTAACTGAGTAGGTCTGTTTGGGTAGTCTCTTCAAGATCTTCTTCTTGAGACCCCTGTTTGCTGGTGCTGGTGCTGGTGGTGAGGAGGAATCGAGACATGTTGGTGATCGGAGAATGAATATTTTATTAATGGAAAATGTGTTTTAGCTTGTAGCTTGGTTTTAGATTTTAGCTTGGTTTTGGAGAAAGAATATTTTGGTTCTAGGTTGTTGATTATATAAGTGAAGTTGCGTGCTTTTTTTTAACTGTGTTTATGAGAAATTTTCTTAAATGATTTTGTTTGTTAATGTTTAATGCTTTTCAAGGTGTTAGGTGTTTTCGTAAGCTTTGATGTTTTCGGATTGCGGTTAAAAACGGATACTTCAGCTCGAAAAAGCCAAGGTAGACAAAAAGTGAGCCACACAAGTTTGCTAAAAATGGAAGAAAAAGACGAGCATTCACAAATTGGTATGTTAATTTGACTCATGATGATTAATTTGAATTACAATTCGATTTGTGTTGTTTTCAGATTTTGAATGTATTATTTTGCCCTAATTTTATTATTTTTTATCTGATTTTGCCCCAATTTTGAATGTATTGTTTTGCCCTAATTTCATTGTGAATCGATGCTGTTACGGTATCGTGTTTTGGAAAACTTGTATATGAGTTCCAAAACTGACATCTTATAAAACCCAACTTTTTAATAAATTCTAATCAAATTTTCGGATATCCGAATACAGATATTTTTTGAACACCTGCAACATAAATTAAGAAATCTTAGAAAATAAGTTGGATATTATTTCGAAAAATAATAAAATTATATAACATGTATAATAATAAAAAATTAAACCCATATAGCTTGTAATGGGTCGGCTCCACAAGCAAAACCACATGTCAATACACGTGACATGGAAAACGTGTTTGCATGTTGGCAAAACCCGGATCTCCTGCCCCTCTTCAAATTGACTTATACATATTGGACACACACTCGCACTCCCACCCTCACCCTCACCAACTGAGTAGGTCTCTTTTGGTACTCTTCAATATCTTCTTCTTGAAACCCCTCCTGTTTGCTGGTGCTGGTGGTGCATGCTGGTGGCTCCGTACTACTGCTAGCAGAAAAAGTACAAAAATTATGGCGAAACAAACTGATGCAGTGATGACTAGGATTTTGTCGCCGCCGGTGGTGTTGTCAGCATCTGGTGGTGGTTGTGCAAGTGGTGGTTGAGTGGTGGTGAGGAGGAATCGAGACATTATAAGATCAGTGTGGTTTTGATAGAGAAGATAACCCATTGTCGCTTTCCTTCTGGGGGTGAAAGTGTTGTGTATTGGAATTGTAACACCCCAACCCGAAAGGGGCTAAAGTGTAACATTATGGAGTCAAATCAAAACACAAGTGAAATGGAGATACATTTCTAATACAAAGTTTACAAAGGGGTACAAAGGAAAACTAAACAAAGTACAAGATACAAAAGGGGCAAAAATAATATACTAAGCCCAAACATAAATGCTTCTAGTCATCTCTAAGTCCAGGAAGTAGCTAACAGGGTGAAGTCTTCTAGGCCCAAAAAGTAAAATCTTCTTCCATAACCCAGCTTCCTACTAAACCTGCCGCAGGAAAAGAAATGTGGCTGAGCTTACAAAGCTTAGTGAACATATATGATAGATAACAAAGCAGAAAAATAAGGAAACGATACGAAAGAGATACAATAATCAGAGTCAAGAGGATCATAAGAATTACAATACAAATGAGTAGGATAAATGGTTAAGGTATAAGGTGAGTGTATGTATCAGTATATTTACCCCAGGCCACACAAATATCCAAACAAAACATATCACATCTTCGTAATCAATGTATTCGGAGGGGAGTCCTCGGAATACCAAATGTAGTAGGAGAGGAGTCCTCATGTAATCAATGGAGTAGCTAGCTCCGAAAATGTGAAGGGACTGCATGCACGCATGCCCAATCACCACACAAATATAATATATCCAATCCAGATATCCACACAAATATCACACAAAACTAGGATGCATCCATACGCCCCTGCTAAATCAAATCATAGTGACCAAACATATATATATCCTTAAGCTCATAATCATATATCAAAAAAGGGACGGTGTGGTACATCTCTCCAACCACACTAGAGTCATAACATTGGTGCATCAATGCTACGGTCATGGACCCCCCATAACTGGGAATAAAATATTGCCTGGGTAAATACGGAAGGGTCAAAGGTAACCAGAGTTTAAAACAATGTCAATATCAGTATCATGGTCAAATAATCAAGGTTCAATATCAAGGTTATTGTAGTATAAGTGCCAACGTCAAAGGTTCTGATCAACAAGGTTCAATATCCCAAGATCCAAAATCCCATGGTTCATAGTCAAAGGGTCATAATGAAAGTTTAAAGAAATAGTTCAATTTAGCAGATTCATATCAATTGTTTTAAAAAGGTTCGTAGTACAATCAAATTAAAAGGTTTATAACAAAGGTTCATTTAGAAAGAAACCTTCCAAAAGACAGCATTTATAAAAGTAAACTTTAATGAAGGTTTTCTTAAAATATCCTTTAAAAGTAGTCTTTATGAAATTATAAAATCCCATATAAAAGTGGTCTTAAATCATGTTAGAAGCGTCGTTATAAAATAGTTTCTCCTTTAAACATTCTTATATCATAATTAAGAACAGGGTTTTCACATCCTGTTAATATATCCAAATAGAACCTCCAAAATTTCAAAAAGGTCCAAATCCTAAGGTTACAAAAAGGTTAACGAACGGGTTATGTCAACATCACCATGAGAGTTCAAACGAATATCAATAGAATCACAATACCAACGAAGCACATCACCCTCAGAGCCAAAGTACAAGGGTTCGCACATATCAAAGTTTCAAATGTTAGTGGCAGGTCAATATCAAGGGTTCAAATATCATAAGATAGATCAAATAGGAAAGCCTAACATAAAGGCTCAGAATCAGATGACAAGATCAATCAATGCAGTCAAAGAGAGGAAAGACAAGTTATACGAAACCTTTACTAAAAAGGTCAGAATATATGTACCTTTTCCGAACAAAACCAAGATCAAACAAAAGAAGAAAGGTCACTCCCGCTTCACCGGACCTAGAAGAAAGTGAAAACGGATCATGAAGAGTTCGAAATTACTTAAGTTTCCTCTTTTGGTTATTTTTCCATTTTTAGTAACTTTCCCTTTTATAGCAGCTTTCCAAAAATAGTAAATTTCTAAAAATAGTAATTTTCCTTTTTAAGTAGTTTAACCAATATAAGTAACTTTCTATTTTTAGCAAGTTTCCAAAATTAGTAAGTTTACATAAATAGCAGGTTTCCATAATTTGAAAGATTTCATATTATAATTAGGTTAAGTTATTAATTAAGCATTATTATGGAATTAGGGTTCATTTTGACAAGTCATGATAGTTTAGGGTTCAATATGACAACTTTACATATTTTAGGGTTTATAATGTAAATATACCAAAGTTAAAGTTCTACAGTGTAAATATTGCAAATTTCATACTTTATACTAATAAACCATAAGTTTCCAATGTTTACAAATCTCATCCTTTTATTTTAACAATTTACATATTAAACCCCTTACAAATTGATCCTTATATTATTCATATTTACATATCAAGCCTTTATTTATCCAAAATTACACATTTAACCCCTTATATTAAATATTATACATATCCACCCTCAATTTATATAATTTACAAAAAACACCCCTTAAATTAATTAAATTCCAAATCGGATTAATAATATAATATAATTACAAAATTAAATCCTTCAATTTCAAAATTATCACTTAACACCCTCATTTATCATTTTATCCAATTCACCCCTGGTCTAAAATAACTTACAAAAATATCCCTCAAGTTTATAAAGTTACAAAACTCACCCAAATACTTTTTACATACCAATCGGTTTAAACAAAAATCAACAAACCCTAACTCTAATCATCCCAATCATTACCATCATCAAAAAAACCTTAAACAACATTAATTACATCAAATCAAACACCAAAACCCTAACCCTAGCCAAATCGATATTATTTTCTTTAATTTCCTTTTCTTATTTAAACCCGATTACAATTAAATTCCAAAATAGATTTCCAGGTTTCGGAAATTATAAAAACTATTTTATTAGGGTCGAATGATATGTACAAGACCTGAATAAAATACGTTTGAAGTTTGCAAAATTCATTCCATCCGATTTAGTAATTATTTCCTTTTTAGGGTTTTCGATTTGATTTTGATCCAAACGATTTTTCCAGCGTGCATGGGTAATTTTCACAAGTTCAATATAGATTATAGGATGATGCAAAATTACCTTGATGAAGATTTAACGAGAGAATGAGAAGAATAAATTATTATGCCCAGTTTAGAATAAATCGACCAAGAAAAGCCCAAACAATCGAACCACGCTTCAACAACCTTAAATACTATTTTTCCCAGCCTCCTTGCTTCCAAACATGATTAAGAAAATTGTTAAAAGTTTCCAGAAAATGATTTGCAGCCATGGGGATTTTTGGGAGTGTTTAGGGATTTATTTTAGGTATTTTTAGAAACAATTAGGGAGAACTGAATTTTTTGTGAAGATATATGGGATATTTAGGATTTGTTAAGAAGGAAACTAATTAGGAATTCGTGATTTGTGGGATTGACACTATAATTCAGCCGATATTAGTGTTATACAATTTGCATAAATTGATTTTGTAATTTTGGAAATAAATCAAATATTTTTGTAATAATTTCTTAGGTTATAAATAGTTATTAGATAATTAATTATTTGATTTCTAATAAATATAAACTTAGGGTATAATTTTTTTAATTAAGTTATGCACAAAATTTAAATAATATGGAACATTTAACATGTTATATGATTTTTAAACTTAGGGGCATTTTGCTAATTTAAGCACGTTATGAAAATGTGGGTTTTACAACTATCTCCCCCTCAAAAGAATTTTCGTCCTCGAAAATACAAAAGGTAAGGTGGCGAAATAACACGAAGGTACACCAGACTACGAACAGAAAAGGGAGTAGTTGACTCGCATAGACTCAGACTTAAAGAAATTTCCAACAAACAGAATGATCCTGTTTCCCATGACTTTCTCTTATTGATCCAAAGATAGTTTTGGTTTCCCCAGAGAAGGCACATCGTACATGTAACACCCTCATTTTCATGTTTCGCAGCAGATTTAGGGTTGGTGTATTACTTCATGGGATCACAGTTACAGTAATAGAAAACGACTCGAAAAAAGACGTTTTTATAAATATGTTATCATTCATTAAAATATCAGAATTTTATTAAGGTGAGGTCCCGTGAATCTAAGTGTGAAATAGTGTGAGAATGATAACAAGATTGAAAGTCCTCCGAGTTCAGTGCCTCCTCCTGCCATGTCTCCATAATAGTAACCTAGGATACATGCTTAAAAAGTCAACACTAGGTGTTGAGTGAGAATCATAGGTTTAAGTGTTAGTGAATACAAGTTCCCTGGGCTACGTTGTTACACCCATCTAGGAAAATGTTGTGTGTGTGTGTGATAATTGTGATGCATGCACAATTATCAGGAGTGGGGTATGTTGCACTAAGCTCATGAACCACACGTTAACAATCCGGGTCATGTGGGCTGCAGACCCAACATGAGGGGATGGGAAGGATAACTTGCCAAAGTTAATCCTTCAGTAGGTTCAAGTATAGTACTTATTGGTACTACCCAGTGAGGTGTTAATACCAACGGGAGTTGTCAAACTCCAATAGATCTATCAACTATACTCGCATTCGCGTGGGTAAAATATCCCAAACGATTAGATTCATGAATTTTAGTTATGTAGTGGTGGCAGTT
>LBNU01004437.1:0-13759 GCA_014162995.1 Artemisia annua | reverse complement strand
AACCACACGTTAACAATCCGGGTCATGTGGGCTGCAGACCCAACATGAGGGGATGGGAAGGATAACTTGCCAAAGTTAATCCTTCAGTAGGTTCAAGTATAGTACTTATTGGTACTACCCAGTGAGGTGTTAATACCAACGGGAGTTGTCAAACTCCAATAGATCTATCAACTATACTCGCATTCGCGTGGGTAAAATATCCCAAACGATTAGATTCATGAATTTTAGTTATGTAGTGGTGGCAGTTTGTTTACTCGTGCAACAACCAAAGAAGAAGACTTGTATTCGGTTTTAAGTAAAGCAAGTAGCACGTATCCCCCTCACAGGGTTTGTAAAGCATTTAGAGTGAAAAGTTTTTAAAAAGATGTGAGGCTACGAAAACTCACCTGGGCTTAGGGAATTCTAACTAGTGTAAAGAGTGACTCGGAAACTAGACTGCCTTACTCTCGTATCTTGATGTTGTTGTTGTTGTTGTGGTGGATGTATGTCAAGCTTTAGTTTTTTAGTTTATGTTTCTTAAGTAATTATTCTTAGGGTTTTTAGAGTTTTACATATAACATAACACTGTTCAGGCCATCATAATTCAGAAGTATAAGACTCCTCACATGATGCTCCCTACTATTGTATTATGTTATCAACATAATACCGTTCGGGCCATCATAATTCAGAAGTTAATACTCCTCACATGAAGCTCCTTACTATTGATTCATGTTGTTATTAGGGGTGTATCATAATTCAGATGTATATGCAATAATCGTTTGAGGAGTCAGGGCACTTTAAATCGTAAACCCAACAAACTCGTCAGAACGAAATATCCATATAGTACTCCTCACATGAAGCTCCCTAGTATTGTGTTATGCTTCTAACTTTAAAATAAGTTTGCTATGTATATGAAATAGTTTACTTTATACCCTTTAAGTTTAGCATATTTACAAAATCTACCCTAGACTTATAATACTTATATTATTTAGGTTTATAATTATCTAGACTTAACACTATTAGTCCCTATACTTATATATTTTAGAAAAATGACAGAAATGACCCTTGGACTTATAAGTTTTCTATATTTACCCTTTATACCCTTATCTTTATAACTTTTGCAAAACTAGTCCTTTTAAGTTTATAACTTTTTAACTTTTTATCCTAGGGTTTTATAATTTTGCAAAAAGGATCCTTATACTTATAACTTTTAAGAAATGTCAAAAATAGTCTCTATACTCTATATTTTTAGAAAATTGCCATATATACCCCTATGCATGGAAAACTTTGCAAAACTAGTCCTAATTCCATGCAAACTATATTTTTATGAAACAAAAAGATTTCCTAGCTTATTTTTAACTAATTTTAGCTTATCTAAGTTACCTAAGTCAGATTTTAGCTTATGAAAAGGGCTTATAACATGAAAAAGGCAATTCGACTCTAATTAGGGTTTGAAAATGAAAACTAGCAAATGATTATGACCAAGGCTTAGGCAAAGGATCCTATGGGTTCTAAGGCACCTAATATCTATCCTAGAACTAATCTAAAGCTAGTAGAATCAAAGTTGAGGCTTACCTAGGTCGGGGAAGGGTTAACGAGGGGTTTAGGGTTTCTAGGGCTTCTCTCGGCTCAAACCACAACTCGACAAGGCTCAAGGCTTCACTACTCGTTTGCTACGACTTCTAAGGGTCTTATACTATAGGAAGAAAAAAAACCATATAATTAGCCAATACAAATTCGAAACCATGAGATCGTGTTAAATGCTTATAAAATGAATCAAGAATGATAAGCCTTAAAAACATGTTATTACACGTTGACGTAACTTTTTAAAAAGCTAATTAATCATATGATATGTCCTGTATTAGCGATTTATATATGATAGTTAATGAAAACTAACAAAAAAAAGTTACTTAACCAGCCGTAAATCATAACGAAACTAATCTTATATGTTTTAATAGTTTGACAACTAATGATTTGTGGACGAAATGATTTGTGGAAGAGCACCTATATCGATCTGTGGAAGTTTAATGCAGATGGAGATATCTGGAATAAGGTGGAAACCTATCAGCTCATGCCCAACGATGATATTGGCTATTTGTCTCCACTGCACTTGATGAACAACGGAAACTGGCTCATGGAAGATTATAGATATGGAGAATGTTGTATTTGTCAGATAGATCTCAAGAAGAAGAAGTATACTAAAGAAAAAGACGGCCATGTGAGCAAAGAAAAAAATAAAAGCAAAGGAAATTTCCATGAAAAATACGAATTGTTGTATTATAGTGCCATTAGAGTGGATCGCCCTGAAGAAGTCATATACACTGAGACTTTTGTGTCACCTAATAAGTTTATGAAGTAGCATCTATTTATTATCCTTCTATGTTCCTCTTTTAAATTACAATCCTGACCACTATGTATAAGATGTTTACACAATAACTGATGAAAAAAGGGGGTCTTATACTGTTGCATGGCATATATGGCGGTGAACATAAAGCATAATAATAAAATGCAACATTATCATTATCACTAAGAATGCATACACGATTCACACGACCATGTCAACGTTGAATGTCGAGCATAATGAAACCGGTTAAAAACTTATAAACCATTGGGGCATTGGCCGGTTCACTTCCCTTTTCCCACTACAAACGTCTCGCTAACCGCGGTTAAGGATATTAATTATTCGAGATATAAGTTATGGGTTGAATCTCAAATAGTGGCTAAAGGTCACTAAACATATGCTCATTGCATGAAGGTATGTCTTTGAGGAAGTAGGCCTGAGCTTCGGGCCAAAACTGATCCTGTTGGATATATGAGATGTTACTCTCACAAAAATATTGCTCACAAAATATTAAACGTTATTTAGGAGACAAAATGATAGTATTAAGATTAATACTCCAAAAATATAAAACTTGAATTATTCTTTCTTTAAAAACTTTTGTGAAGGCTGGTACAACTTTCACTCTACTTTGTTCTTGCCTTTATAGGCTCCATGTACTGCTACTATTACAATATGAATACAATGACAAGTACACCATATGCATATTAGTGTATAGTATTCAACTATGGTAGGTATCCTTCTTGTTGCCGTAAATCGATCTCAAATCTTCAAATGTGTAGACCAACTTGCATTTTTCTTCTACATAAAAACGTGTTTTAAATTTACCCAACTATTCCTTTGTCAACCTCAAATAGTTGGGCTTGTCCCCAAAATGATTTTCCTTTTCTTTTTTGTGGCAAACACGCATTAGTTTACNACAATATGAATACAATGACAAGTACACCATATGCATAGTAGTGTATAGTATTCAACTATGGTAGGTATCCTTCTTGTTGCCGTAAATCGATCTCAAATCTTCAAATGTGTAGACCAACTTGCATTTTTCTTCTACATAAAAACGTGTTTTAAATTTACCCAACTATTCCTTTGTCAACCTCAAATAGTTGGGCTTGTCCCCAAAATGATTTTCCTTTTCTTTTTTGTGGCAAACACACATTAGTTTACAGAGACAAATAAAGCAATTAAACCACTATAAACAGTGTCGGCCCTAGTACCGGGCGAGGTGGGCAACGGCCCAGGGCAGCAAAAATTTTGGGGCATCAAATTTTAGATTCTTGTTATGTTATGTTAGACTGAAATTTCTTGAAGAAGTAAATAGATCTAAAAATGCAATAGGGAGACATGGAGTTAAAGGGAAGAAGATGAAGTTTGATGGAGAGAGAAAGAGATTATAAAACTCAAAAAAATTATATTAAATGGGCACATGATTGAGAGGAGAATTAAACAGATTAAAGATATTTCGTTTTGATTTTTTTTCCTCTTAACAAAAGTGTTTTGAATATTGGGTTAATAGGTTTGGCAATTACTGTACATGATAGTGTCAGCTTTAGTTTTTGTTTCCGTCTAAAACAAGTCATATATACATAGTAAATATGAGCACGTTTTATAAATTTGCCCTTTTAATAAAACTTTCTTTAATTGCTAATTTTTTTAATTTTCAATAAAAAAGTATAAAAGTAAAAAATAATTTTTTATCAAAAATTTACATTAATTACACATATCATAATTTGTTCATATTTTGTTTGGGCACCCTCCTCCGAAGGAGGGAATATTTCTTTTGGTTTCAATATTTCCTCATAACGTTAACGGTTCGTCTTTTAGAAACAACAATTTTCTGCTTTTTTACAAGTTCAAGAAATTTAACTTTTGCCTATGATATATCGCAAACTAAAGTATATTATTTAGTATTTAGCCAAACTTGTAACTGAAGTTGATCTTCTCGTATGGTAACATTTTGTTTATTAAATAAAAATAGGTGTGTTTATTAAATATAAAAAGGTTTGAGAATACGTCATGTAGCTGGACTAGGTTTCAAACCTATAAATGATAATGTATTATTTACTTATATGGGGCATCTTTTAGCCAGCTCGCCTAGGGTAGCAAAATAGTCAGGACCGGCCCTGACTATAAACATACAAACCAACCATAAAAAATAAAGAGATAATTTTATATATAACCAATCTAAACATCAAAATGCCATATAAACCTCAATACAAGTTTTGAATGCATGATGTATAATGTAGTTAAAGTATCTTTGAGTAAATATGGCATTATAGTGTTTAAGTTGGGTAAATATGAAATTGCTCCAAAAATAAAAATAAAATCAAAGCATATCGTGATCTGTATCCATGCTCACCATGGATATCGAATTACAACAAATCACAACAAACCCTCAACAGCAAACAACAACCACTATATAACTTCTCAGACCACTAACAAGAATCGAAATTTAAAAGAAAATAAACTCGGAAAGATCTTAGGTTGTCATGCTTTTTCAAGCAAAGATCTTTGAGGACCATCTACAACAACTCATGAAGGATCTTTAACCTTAAACAAAAACAAAACCTTAACCGAGACCTTGTTTATACAAGATCTTGATGCCGAAAACTCTTGAGCTCTTTTTAGGTTTATGGAAACCGAGGAAAGTGTTTGTATGTTCTTTTGTATTTGGTTTGGAGCAAGAAGACTTTCTTGACACTTGGTAGTGACGACATACTTCGTTGAAGATTGAGAAAAGTTTGTACTTGCATTGGAAAAGTATATCTCTTGTTCTAAGAAACTGGTGATGGTAGCAAAACAAGAAAACGAGAGTAAGATACGTAGTGAATGAACCAGGGGATAAGATAAGGTAGAAATTAGTGGTAGTTAATTGGGGCGGGAGAAATATGAGATACAAGTAAATAAATGCATAAAATACTTTAAGTAAAACATAAAGTACAAGTTAATTAAAAAGTATAAGTAATAAAGCATAAGGGTGTATTAGTAATTTCATAATAAATCAAGAGAATCAAGTTAATTAAAAAGTATAAGTAATAAAGTATAAGGTACAAAAAATATCATTTTTAATCTTTAAAGTTTATAAAGTTCTTGTCTTTTAGTTTTAAAACTCTTTTTCTTACAAAGTCATTTTCTTAAAGTTTTAAACTTTTTACATTTTAGTGTTAAATTAGTTTTAAAATTCAAGTTTTATTAATTTCTAAGTTTTCTAAATTACAAAGTTGCAAATTCTATCCTATGTTACATCTTTTGGTTTTATTAATTTATAAAGTTTTCTAAAAATCAAGTGTTTAATTACATCATTTAGTTTTATAATCTTTTGTTTGATAATAAGATGGGATTCTTTGACGTGGATGAAGTTGTTGTTGTTGAGATCTTTTTGTTTTTTTAGGTATTTTTAGTGTGTTTAGTCATCTAGTGTTGTGTGTTTTAGCTGTCAATCTCTATGCGTGTGTATGTTTTTAGGTGTTTTTACAGTAAGTATTTTTAGCTTTTATAAGTGTGTAGGGTGCACTACTGGAAACAAAAAAAAAATAAATAAAAATAAAATAAAAATAAAAAATAGGTGACATACTTTTTCTCTCCCCTCTCTTGCATGAAACTAATGGGAAACACACAATTTGTTATTTTGCGGGACTACACACCCGAAGAAAAAAAGTGAGAGACATGAGAGAGGCTAGTGGGGACCTAGGAGAGAGAATAATTATTTTATTGTATTGTGAGAGAGAGTTAGTGGGGACCTAGGAGAGAGAGTATTTATTTTATTGTATTGTGAGTGTATATTTGTATTTTAGGGATATTTTTAAATGATAAAAGATAGAAAAAAATTATTGGAAGAGAATGAATGTGTTGCAATGATTGAGGGAAAGTTGAAGGAAAAGATAAAGGAAGTGTTTTTTGATGATGTGGCGCTGATGTGGCGAAGGAAAACAACTACACCCTCCACCCTAAGAAACCCACAAATTAAAAGTCAAGTTTGTAGGTATAATAATTACCAAGGCCATTATAATGTTTTAATGATGACAAATGTACATTCGGGATATTTAAAATCTCAAGCGATAGTCAAAAACCGAAAAAACATATTCCTGGGCCTGGCGCGAGTCACACCTCTCCAGCACGCCACTCTCGGTAATTTGGTGTGTTTCGGTTTTTTCAAGTACGCTTTTCTCTTACCCGACTAAGGTGCTTCTTTCAATTAAGGTTCGTACATATTTGAGAAGTTTACTTAACGATTTTGACTTAGAGAGGTGTCCGAAACAAAGTCCTCCCAATTTACAAAATGCCAACTCATAACGTTTTTACAAAAGCCTCTAGCCAAGGCAAAATTGTTTTTCCTCAAAACTAGGGCGTTTATACTTTCACTAGAATCTCAAACGAAAGTATTCAAGTGACCATAATCCTTACGTTCCTCATTACTAATCACGTAACGGGTTTACTCCCTAATTGGTCAATTACACCGAGGTCTGTTGGGATATAAAGATCAAAGTACTGCTGGACAATCAAAGTGCTGCTAAAGTATTAAAGTCAAAGTACTGCTATTGATCAAAGTACTGCTCGTTGATAAGTCAAAGTACTGCTTGAAGATAAAGACTGAAGATATTAGATTAGAATATTATGTAATCTAGAATATTCTATAGTTAGGGATTGTGTACTTGTCTTTCAAGTATTGTAACCGACTAGGGTTTTCCTTGTGCCTATAAAAGGATCCCTAAGTCATTATTAGAGATAAGAGTTTTTAGAGATATAGTAAAGCTAAAGTTCGATACAAGCTTTGTTAGGTCACCATATTAGTAAACACAAGTATTCAAATGAAAGAAATGAGATGAGAATTAGACTAGGTTGATTAAAATCAATGTGAAAGATGAAAGAACAAGAGTTTCCTTTAGATATGAAATTAACCAACATTTGATACAAGAGATATGATGTCCTATATATAGGTGAAAGGTAGGGCGACATCCCTTCCTTCCCTATCTTCTAAACGTGTGGGCTTTTAGGCCCATTGGACATCTTATTGGACTTAACTTATAACCATACGATTAACTAAATAATGTAGCTAAATAAGATAATACTAGCAACCTATTACATTGACTGAAATGACCGAGACTTGACTGAATAGCTGAAAACTATGATCCTAACAATCTCCCCCTAAGGATCGGTCATGAAGGATTGTTGAAGGATAGAAGTTCGTCACGGTCATCGAGGTTGCTTGACGTCTTTGTCTTTGGACTTTAACTGTTGACATTTGTAGCTTTAGACGTCTTCAAAATGATTGTAGTAGAAGTGATTCATCATTCTTTGTTCTTTGTCTTTGTTGATGTGAAAATGATAGATGATGTTGTAATCCGCCATACGTCACTTTCGGTGTCTCCAATGAATTCGCTCCGTTCCGACATGCTCATACATCTTTGACTGTGTTGTAGTTATGCATTCGTAGCTCTTTGTCTTTGTTGTTGAAGATTCATGATTGTTGTCGTAGAATCTTTTCTTTAGACTGTGATGTTGCATCGAGCTTTCTTTGGCATTTGAGATGTATGTATGAGCATGTGGAAGTTGGTGTTCAAGATGGCATTTGTACCTTAAATAAAACAGTTAGCAATAATACAACCGGTACTTACTGGTTTGAACTAGAATTCGTCAACAACATAGTGTGAAGACTCCTTCTAATTCGCGCCAAGGCCGTTCCTAATCGGATACCCCCTAAGGAGCTTACACGGGCACAAATAAATACACCCACGATTAGGTGAGTCGCTGGAGATCACCCCACGAATGTAGACCGTTTGAAGCCATCGTCAACACTAAGCGTAACCCACGAGGAATTACCGAAGTGACCTGCTGTCAGGGCTGTTTGATGTTGACCCTGGCAGGATTTCCGTTCAATCATTCGAGAAATACCTAAGTAAATCCCTCATGAACGTTCTGGGCAGATTGCTAAGATCTGCGAAGAACTCGATAATTTACGATTGGTGTCCATTGATGTAGAACAACCAATGTAAGATTACTAAGTGTACCTAAGAGATCTTTGATGTATCTCGTGGCTCTAGACTCAATTAGTTAATCACTGTCACAAAAACCATGCAAATTTATATTTGCATTTTTTTCGAACTTGATTCCAAAATCTTTCGTGCCCTGCAAATATCTTAAAATTCTTTTACCAACTCCCATGTGAATCTGACTAGGATTGTGCATGAACCTTGAGAGTAAACTTGCGGCAAACATGATGTCGGGCCTTGTTACTGTGAGGTATAACAATTTCCCCACCAAACTTCGGTAAAGTGTGGCGTCCACTTTACTTGAACCGTCTTCTTTCATGAGCTTTTCATTGACAACCAAAGGAGTGTCCTTCGGTTTGCATTCCGACATATCAAAATTCTTCAAAATCTTCTCGACATATTTTTCTTGACAAATAAAAACGCCGCCATCGTCTTGATGAATTTCCATTCCGAGAAAATGATTTAGAAGTCCTAAATCACTCATCTCATATTTTTGCATCATCTCATTCTTGAAATCTTCAATCATTTTCTTGTTATTCCCTGTGAACACAAGATCATCGACATAGAGCGCTACAATTAAAATGTCATCTTTACCTTGATTTTTAACATACAAGGTTGGCTCGCTCTTGCTTTGATTAAAACCTTTTTCTTTAAAATAACCATTGATCTGGCTATACCACGCTTGTGGTGCTTGCTTAAGTCCGTAAAGCGCTTTCTTCAACTTGTAAACTTTTTCTTCTTTTCCTTCAACCTCGAATCCTTGAGGTTGATTCACATAAACTTCTTCTTTAAGTTCTCCATTGAGAAATGCTGACTTGACGTCAAGTTGGTATAGTAACCAACCTTTCTGGCCTGCTAGTGAGATGATTGCTCTAACTGTGTCCATTCGAGCAACTGGAGCAAATGTCTCGTCATAGTCAATTCCAGGTTGTTGTGAGTAACCTTTTGCGACTAGTCTTGCCTTGTTTCTTTGAACTGAACCATCTGCATTGTACTTGACTTTGTACACCAATTTGACACCAATAACGTCCTTGTCTAATGGTATGTCTGTGAGCTCCCACGTGTTGCTCTTTTCGATAACTTGAATTTCGTCCTCCATCACTTTTTTCCATGATTCCTCTCTAATCGCTTCTTCAAAACTTTCAGGTTCTACATGACAAAAATTAGCATTGTATATTTCTGTCAACGAACGAAATTTTCTTGGTGGTGGACTTTGAGATTCTTCACCAGGTTCTTCGTTGGGTACTTCATCATGTGATGGTTGATTTTCATCACTCTCCACATGTGCTTCATCCTGCATATTGTTAGTGGGAAAACTTGGTCCTTTCTTTTTTTCTTCTTCCCAATTCCAGGAAGAATTTTCATCAAAAATTACATCTCGACTAACTATTACATTTTTTGTTTTTAGGCTATACAATCTATAAGCTTTTGACTTGCTACTATAGCCTACAAAAATGCACTTTTCACTTGTCTCATCCAACTTATATCTTTTTTGCTTTGGTATTTGAGAATAACAAATGCACCCAAAAACTTTTAGATGTCTTACCGAAGGTTTTCTTCCATTCCACGCTTCAAGTGGAGTCTTGTTATCGAGGGCTTTTGTTGGACTTCTATTCAACAAATATACTGTTGTGTAAACTGCTTCTGCCCAAAAACTTTTTGGTAAACCTTTCTCGTGCATCATTGATTTCGCCATTTCTACAACGGTCTGATTCTTTCTCTCGACTACACCATTTTGTTGAGGTTTGTATCGAGTTGTGAGCTGTCTATGCATGCCTTCATCCTCACAAAACTTGATAAACTCTTTTGAGTTGTATTCTTTTCCTTGATCACTTCTTAAAATTTTGATAAAACTCCCCGTTTGTTTTTCGACAAAATTTTTAAACTTTTTAAAAATTCCAAAAACTTAAGATTTTTCTTTCATGAAATAAACCCATGTCATTCTACTAAAATCATCAATAAATAGAATGAAATAGAGATTATTACAATGAGATGGATTCCTCATCGGACCACAAAGATCAGTGTGTACTAGCTCGAGAATTTCCTTGGCTCTCCAAGCGACTCCTTTCAGAAATGGTTTCCGATGATGCTTTCCAAGTGCACACCCTTCACAAACTCCTTCAATCTTGTGAATGCGGCAAACCTCCAACCATATTTTTCTGGTGGAGTAAATTTAGACTTTGGAAATTTAGATGTCCAAGCCTCCTGTGCCATAACAAAGCTTCATCTGTTGTTGTGGACTTCAACGCATAGTGTTCTTCGTATCTGAATGTGATCGGAAAACTTCTGTTGCGCCCCATTGTTATCTTCTGCATCAACTCTGTTTTTGTCTTGACCGGAATCTTGCCTTTTCCCTTCACTTATACTACTGCTCCATTTCCCATTTTTACTTGAGAATTTCCTGCAGTGTCAATATCGACCAAAATACTTTCATCACCGGTCATATGATTACTACAACCGATGTCAAAAAACCATGTGTCACTTTTTTCAACGTTAGCTGAGTGACAAAAGAAAACATTTCCATCTTCTTGTTTTTCTTCTAAAAAATTTGCTTGTTGTTGGTTTTTCTTTCGACAAAATTTTTCTAGATGACCAAATTGATCACAGTGAGTACATTTATATTTTTCTTTGTACCAACAATCATTTGCCTCGTGATTGTCTTTCTTGCAAATGGAACACTTGTGAGAGTTTCCATCCCCAAATGATCTTTTGTCGAAGTTGCCGGAGTGACGAGTCATACGCTGCTCATATGACTTTAGAGAACTTAGCAATTCTTGAATACCCAAAGTTTTGAGATCTTTGGTGTTTTCAATGACTGCTATAATTGGATCAAATTTTTCGGGAGTACTGATGAGAATTTTCTCAACAATACGTTGGTCTTTAATTTCATCACCATAACTTTTCATCTGATTAATCAAATCGGTTAATCTAGATGAATAGTCATTTAGTGACTCATTTTCCTTCATCTTCGTATTCTCGTAATCTCGTCTGAGAGTTTGTAGCTTTATAGCCTTCACTTTGACGTCTTCTTGAAATTCTTGCTTGAGCACCTCCCAAGCTTCTTTTGCTTTTTTTAGACGCATGATTTTCGGGAAGATTGATGGTGTGACTCTCCGCTGAATCATACTTAGAACGGCTGCATTTCAGCTTCTCTTTTGCTTCAAATCTTTCATTTGATCATCGATAAATTTTTCCGTATCTACGGGTTCTTCATATGTGTTTTTGACATCGTCAAACACATCTAAAGAATCAAATAGTGTCTCCATTTTGACACACCAATAATCATAATTTTCACCATCAAAAATTGGGACGACAACATGACTTAAATCAAACCCTTGTCGTCTGGCCATGACACCTTTATAAAAATGATAAGAACTCGTTTAACCCAAATGGATTCGAACAAGCTCTGATACCAATTTATGTTGGATATATGAGATGTTACTCTCACAAAAATATTGCTCACAAAATATTAAACGTTATTTAGGAGACAAAATGGTAGTATTAAGATTAATACTCCAAAAATATAAAACTTGAAATATTCTTTCTTTAAAAACTTTTGTGAAGGCTGGTACAACTTTCACTCTACTTTCACTCTACTTTTCGCTCTTTGTTTCTTTTCTTAGTTCTGTAATTATATCTTTTAGTTCTCTTATCTCTGTGTCTAGCTGCTTATTCTCTTCCTCCCTAGGAGCCTTTTCTAAGAAAAGATTTATGATTTTCTGTTGGTTTGCAAACAAAGAAGTTTCGTATCTTTGATCATCAATTTGTTTTTTTTTTTTCTCTTTTGAATAATTTCAAGGCTCGTTTTTTATATTTTCTTCCTATTTTTGTTCTAGGATTCAATGATTTTTGTAGAATTTGTTTTTCCTAGGAGCTTTCGTTATATTTTCTGAAACCTCAAATATTAGCATTGATTATCGTTCTGGAGTTTTGGTGTAAACTATAACATGATTAGTATTTCTGTTAGTGTTAAGTGTCGCTGTACATAACAATAAGCTTGTTCCTGAGACTCTAACTTCTGATGAGAATGTAACACATATTGTGTTTCTGGCAAAAAGATTCTTGGAAGTGAAATGCAGCTTTCCATCTTTTGGTAAAATCCAGGTGTTTGCATAAATCCGAGTCTGATTGAGTGCATTTTTTTTCTAATTGGTGGCTTTAGATAACTATTTAACTGTTTTTGCATGTTCAAGTTCGTTACTTAGGCCTGATACCAAAAGCAAAAACAGAGCTATACGAATTGGCGGAATTCTTTTGTATGTTACTAAGATCGTCTAAATTCTATGTTTAAATTATTTTAATTTTCGTTTCTGTACTTCTCTTTGGCTGTACTAAGAAGCTCTTAAAGCTTTCAATAATCTCGTCCATGTTTTGTATTCATAATATATATGATCAAGAAGTTCCTCTGTAGTTGGAGATTTGTTCTTGTTTATTTTCTATTAAATTTTCTTTGAATGTTTCTTGAAGATTCATTATGGCGGTATAGATTTGTTTATATATTGGTTTCGTTTTCTGTTTTTAAAGATTTTAAGTGTCCTTCTTTTTAAGTTAATAATTGGCTTCTTCCGTTCGAGAATCGGATATTGTTGTTCTAATGACATATAAAAAGAACATTGATTTCGAAATTCTTGGTTTCTAATGATTTTATCAATGTTTTCTATATAGAGTAAGAACTGTGTTGGAAAGGCAATGATTTTGCTGCTCATAAGTTTTTTCACTCATATTCTTGAATGATAATTAGATAGGTTATTTACTTGTTTTACTAGTTTCGTGTTATGTAATCATCAAAGCTGGTGGTCAAGCCAAGAAATGAACCCTGTCTAAAGATGTAGATGTTCTTTTTTAGGCAATTTCTTTTATTTTCGAATTGCTGTATCTTCGACTTTTAGAAATTGTCGCCAAAAATTACCATTACTTTTATTTTCTTCCAATCTATGACCTGGTCTAAATACGTTATCAATGCTTATTTTACTATCCATTTTTTAAATGTTATAACTGTGATGACTTATTAGATATGCATGAATTTAATATCTGATTAGTAATTGAAAACGGTTTTCCTTTTTTTTCATAAAGTTATTCTACAGTAGTTTATAATCTTATTGTTATACTATCAGATAGATTAATATCGTATAAGTGACATGGCCTACTTGTATATTTATATCAAATCATTTCTTAATCTGTCTACATGAACATCATTAACTCTAATCTACTCACTCTAATTCTACTACTGTAACAACTTTCAAATGCCTTTAATAAAGTAATTAAATACATAACTACTTTTCTTTTTCTATTTTTAACTCTTCATTTTTCTTTATTTATTATCAATTTACTTTCTTCTTACTTCTAATACATCTCCTTCATTGATCAAATGTATCGTTGTTTAATACAAATTTTAATATCTTAACAGAGGAAATTAAAATAGTTTCTTTTTAATCAAAATCCTCTTATTCTA
>LBNU01004436.1:69276-84239 GCA_014162995.1 Artemisia annua | reverse complement strand
TGTGTATGTCGAAACCGAGTATTCTCCAGCAAGCCTCGTGTGGCCCAATGTACCTAGCGTCCATAAAATTCCTTATCTCATCTATATGCACCAATGAATTAGCACCCGCAGGCACATTAGTACCCAACGAACCTGTAGACCGGCTCTGCTCACCAATTGGCCTAACTACTTATGCAACTATTCTCTCTGTTCCCTAAGATATGTATTTGAATAGGTACTTTATAAGCATTGTCCAACCACAGTATTCAACATTGATGTGCGCGTAAAACACCATACATAATAACCGATTATGTATGAACAACGTACGCGTTGTCTAACCTCACTCTCCATCGGTATGTACCAGGCCCTATGTCACGTCGGCGATAATGCACATATCCTTTGCTATCTGTGTAAGTATGGTCAGAATATTCCTTTGGGAATTGCTTCTTGCAACTGTCACGTCCAACTGTACACGGGGCACCGGGATATGCGCGACCACATGGACCGTGCATCATGAGTTCCGAAACAACCCTGAACCCTTCTGAATCGTGTACATGGTTTGGTAGCTCGGCACTTATATATGCGTCTATGTTCAGTTCCTGGGCATTTGCTGAACGCGCATGCGTCCATAACAGAATATGGCAATGAGGGAGACCCCGTTTCTGAAATTCCACTGTGTAAAGTACTGCAAAATACAAAGAGCAATAAAATCAGGCTATAGCATACGTGGCATTCTTTAAGCAGTCACATACAATTTAGAAATTAAAGACTTAGCATCTGTGTCAACAAATTACCTGCAACGACTTGACCAAAAATTTGTTCTTCTCTAACAAATTTTATGAGTGCATGAATTTTCCGCTCGAACACTCTACACACAATGTCAGGTCTGTCAGAGGTGGTTAACAGCGGAAAAGCATTCATATATTCTTGGATTTTCGGCCACTTGACATTGCAAGTGAATGTCACGAAGAAGGTTGGATTCCCGTGCACTCAACAAATAGCCAATGCATCTAAGTAATGGCTATACATATACCGGGGCCCTCCTGTGAATGATGCTGGCAAACTAATTCGTGAACCAACCTGTCTGCCATCTCGATCACCTCTTGTAATGACATCATAAATTCCTGATAAATATTCACTTCGTATGTCATTCTGCTTCCGCCTAATGTAATCTGTCATGTCTTGCTCAATGATACAGTAGGCATTAACCACATATTGTTGAAAAAGCCTTCCGGCATAAGTTATCAAATTATAGGAACGCACTCTGTCACATAGCTGATACGCGTAGTAAACCTTCGTAGACATTTTTTTTTTCTTCTTGCTGGTCATTACCATCCGGATCCTAAGCGTTAACTTCAAGTTGTAGCCTTCCTCGCCATATATGAAAAGAAGTGGGAATTGCAACTCCATATATGCAGGATGCAATTTATTAACACTTTCTGGTTGCCCGGAATGGCGCTCTATTACAACATCATAATCTGTCATAGTTTCCGGGCCACCCTCATAAACAATCGCTCCAATGCTGTCGGCGGTAGGTAGTTCATATTGGCTAGCCCCAACCACACCAAACAATCTGATACTAAAATTAGGTATATCAGCTTCGCGTAGTTTATCCCTCGCGGTTCTAAACAGCCTGACCAAAGCATTATTATGATCTAAGAAGTCTACCAGAACCTCTATTATAGATTCCCGCAAAGCCCGTCTTTCATGTGTTTCAAAGTGTGAAAGCCTGTTTTGCACTTCGTGCTCTGTATCATAAATATACAGCTGCAAAAACCTTGGAGTATCGTCCCCTACTGGACAAAAGCTACCAATCCAGTGATATATTTGGCCTGAAACTCTAAAAACATATGGACCCCTGCCCGTGTTAATAGAGTTGTCAATAGTAGTGCCAAACGAAGTCATTACGAACATTTGGTTATAGGCCCTTATATTCTCCATAAAATGCCGGTCAGAAAACAGTTGCGTGATATATGGTGGATACTGCTCATGAGTACGCAAAACTGCACGGCCAGCAGCGCAGCACCGTTGATATTGTGGGGCTGCAGAAATAGGCAAGCCCGTTCTCTTTTCCTCAAGCCAGAAAAGCGCCCCACAATGTTGACATACTTGATTACATCTCCCGAAACATTTATAGTCTAAAGGCGCACCTGTAAATATATAGGGAGTAGCCAAGTTAAATAAGAAAAATCAAAATATGAATAGAAATTGATTAGAAGAGCAGCTTTAAAGATATGCTAATTTAATCCGACCTTCTCGTTGTGGAGGAGCAATAGGGCCCTGCACCGGCGGAGCATCTGGATATCTCATATACGGTTGTCCTATAAAAACATACAACAGGATACATTAACCTGTAATTATTACTGGATATGGACCAAAGAAAGTTAACTCAATTAAAAAAAAAGCAAAATAAACATAGATTGAGACACATTAGTAGAGTAACGTATAACACACCATTTAGTATAAGTTGTCTGCCTGTTAGTAAGCGACCCCTGCCTGAAAGGAAAAATATAATCCACACAATGAACATGCTGCTGTGACATATAACAATCCACACTTCAGTTGGAACAACAAAAAAAACATGCGTATAACCTGCTTGTCTTCTACTTCTAGCCGGAATCCCAGTTTTCGATGCATTCATGTGATTGTTAAGCTGAGCTGGCACACAGACAAAAAAATAAGTAAGAAAGGAAAAGCAACACCAATTCTGTATACCATAGGACACATATACATTGCATACATAAGTAAGTTCACGTACGTGCACCCAAATTAGGACCGCGAACCACATCACCGGCTGAGAAATCCAAAACCATAGGAACATGGCCTGCACCTCCAGCGTTGTAAACTGAAGACTGACCGACAACTGCATGTATAAAAAAAGAATACCATTATCAGAAACATCGACACAACAAAGAGTACACTTTAATCTATTAGCATCTACATCGTAAATGAACCTTCAGTTATTGCTGGTTGCCGAGCAGCAACATAAAAGGGACGCACAATATTAGTGACTTGAAATGTAGAAACTGATCCATCTACCGTTGGCACTTGTACAGGTACACCATCTGGAAGATCCAATTCACATGGGAGGCTAGGAACCAAAAGATGCCCTTCATTTAGATGCAAATTCTGGGCAGCATTTACAACACCATAACCACCTCCTTTCTCACCAATTTCCATTGTGGATATATCTCTCGATGAAGAGCCAGCAGCAGAACCACAAAAGGTAGGAGAGGTAGCAACATTACTCTCGATACCGGTGGAAACACCAGCAAAGGAAACCGGCACTGTACCGTGATCACCAACATGCCTAACACCCAGGTCATTAACCGAAGTTGAGGTTGAAACCTCGTAACTACACAAACTTTGAGAAACTAAGGCCTGTGAAACTTGTATAGGTATATCTTTGGCAGCCTTATTAGGAATAGCCTTTCTTTTTTACTTTCATGTTGTACGCCTTACGGCCAAAAAGAAGTTAAGAAAAACAGGTAAGAGGAAACTAAGCAGTGATATGCTACAAACAACAACCAAATCGGGTATACATACACACAAACTATGAAACTCAATCACGAATGACAGCAAACATTGAAGATACTTCATTAATACATACCAAAAAACTGCTATGAACTCAAAAAAAATGAAAGAATGACAAAACACACCACACAAACGTAACACAACTAAGTTAGACCAAAAAAAAATACCCAACCTTAACAAAAAGAGGCTGAATACGGAAGCCGATCAAAAAGATTGGTAAACGTGTCTATTTTTATAAGGTATGTCAAAGTACACCGTTCATGCAATATAAAACAGATATAATAAAAAAAAAAGAAATCTTGGGCCAAAATAAGAACAAAGGAAATGAGGCCCATGCAAGCCCACATGAATAAAGTATTATAAAGCATGCATCAACAGCTTTAGTATATATAGAGAATATTTCATGAACAAGTGAATAAACTTAAGAGTAAAATACACCGTTAGTCCCTATGTCAGTCTCAGATTTCATGTTTAGTCCAAAATTCGAAAAGTGCACCTGGCGAGTCCCCGACGTTCCTGAATATTACATCGAGGGTCCAAAATCGCTAACGACGTTAGTGTCAGATTGTTATCTCAGACACATGCCAGACACACGAAGATAGGTTTGTCATTTCACTATTTTTTTAATCCTTTTCATGCATTTGTTTATTTTTTATTTTATTTTATTTTGTTATTATTATTATTTTTTTTGTCATTTAATGCATTTTTATTCTCTATTTTATTTTTTCCTTTTATAAAAATGATTAAAACCCAATTAAGAATCAACCTAGTATATCGCTTTGAGAAACTTTAACCTAATTCATTTCATTTCATTTGCAGCCACAATTTATATACTTTTCTTTCAATATCTAAAAAACTCCAATCTGTAAGAACAATTAAGAATCAACCCATTGCTCTTTTCTTTAATCTGAATACCACATACACACTTGTTCTTTAATCCACTCCACGAAACACAAACTCGTTTCTTGTGGTTCTCGTTTGTTGTCTTTAAACTGAAATACAAACCATAAACCACAAACACAAACGTGAAGGCACGAATCAACCCCTTTGAACCAGGTAGGTGGTTTGTTTTGTTTTTGAATTCTTTACACTAGATCGATGAAGGGTTGTGTTGGGTCTTTAAAGATCTGTTAAAAATGATTAAAACCCGAATTTTATTTATTTTATTTATTATTATTATTATTATTATTATTATTATTATTATTATTATTATTATTATTATTATTATTATTATTATTATTATTATTATTATTATTATTATTATTATTATTATTATTATTATTATTATTATTATTATTATTATTATTTTTCGTAAGATCTGTTAGAGATGGGGCTTTTGCTGTGGTTTGTTGAGGAAATGGGATTGTTCTTGTTGTAGTTGTTGGTTATGGTTTGTAGTTGATGTGATCGTTATAGTATAGTATATAATAACCAAGTAATTTCTCAACGAATAAGAAATTACTCGGGTCGTGTCTAAGTGAAGGTTAAATGGAAAATTGTTTATCGTGATTGATAAACCGTGTTTGTGAAAGGTGTAAAGTGAAAATAGTGGAAAAGAAATTCAAATTGTACAAAGATATGTCAAATAAAGCACAAAGTACAAGCTATATATGCACAAAGATCTAAAATCTGAAAACGGAAATACAAACGTGAAATTTAAAAACGTAACGTTCAAAATAAAACGCGACTTTTATTTAAAAATGATCCTAAAAATGTGAAACAATTTTCTAAAAATTTTAAAAAACTAAAAAGAATTTTGAGAAAAAGAAAAATATTTTTTTTTTACTTTTTATTTATTTATTATGAATTAAAATCTATTTTTGTATTGTTATTTAATAAAAGAAAACTAAACTAATTGTAAAATGAAAAATTTATTCTACAAAATTATTTTCTAAAAAATCTTATTAAACTGAAAATGAATTTTAAAAGTAAAATCAGAAAGTATTTTTGTCTTTTTGTGATTATTTTGAAATTAAAAATGATTTATTATTCTAAAATCTATTTAAAAATGTAAAGAAATAGTAAACTAATTCAATTAATTCTGAAATTTTTATATAAATTCTAAAATGATATTTGAAATCTGAGAAAAATAAGAAAAGTAGAAAAATCAGCTGAAAGTGCTTATTTAGCTTATAAACTGCTTGTTACAAGTGCTTATTAATAAGCACTTGTAACCAAACTGTATAAAATTGACTCAGAAGGTTCAAATAACTACAAGAGGCTTAAGAAAACTCAATTCAGACCATGAATCAAATAGAATCTCTTAATTGGAGCAAAAAGCAGTTATGAAATAGCACTAAGGAAAAGCAGAACTGACTCAGAATAAGCAACAAGTTCAGAGAACATGTAAAACCTTTAAACATACTCAGTGATGCTCATATAAGACAAATTAACTCAAAATGCAAGACTAACATGCACAACTGCAGCCTAATAAGAAATCAGCAAAGCAAGGTCTAAGTACCTACTTAACAGGTCTAATAAGCACTCCAGATAAGCTATAATATGACAACTAGTGGGGGCAAAAGCTAGAACACATGGCTGAGAGTCAAGAAACACAAAAAGCCCTATCACAATGTCACTAATTAACCACTAATTTAGCCAAAGTTCAGCAAACTTAAACTGTTACTATTAAGAACTTAGTGCAGATTTGACTTTTTATCATTACACCTAAACTTTGACTAAAATGGATTTCACTTGCTTAATTCTAACATCATATGTATATTGAACAGATTTAAGCATTAAGATCACAATCACAAACACAGATTACATCAGATAATCAAAATTGCTAGAACAGTATACAATAATAGCAAGTAAGAATGAAGTAGAAATCTATTTTTACTTTATGCTATAATACTACTAATATTATGCTATAACTAACCTATTCTAGTCTAATGAGAACTGATTATGCAGAAAGCTCAGTCAAATAACAACTAAAGTATCAGATTAGAGCAGTAACCAAACAGTCCTTTATGGATAGAACATGAACTTTATTGAGCAATAGCATGATTTAAGCCACAAATCAACCAAATAAGTTCATACACTGATCCATTAAGCTATAAGAAACACAGTAACACAGAACATATCCACAATTCTCAACAGATCATAGAAATGCAAGTAATGACAGATTTTGAAGCTATTATTGAGTACAGTGATAAAACAAGTTACAACAAGTCTAAAACAAATCATATAAGCTCAAACATGAATAGAACAAACCAATGCAACAGTAATCAAGCTAATTCAATACTCTATACAATTATGCATCAATTATCTAAAATAAGCTAAAATTATGAAATTATGAAAAGAAAATGTAAACTAGAATCCTTACAGAGCTGGATCTCAGCTCTCTGAGATCTTCCTTGCAGGCCTACCACTGTGGGTAGGCTCTAGATAAGCTCAAACCAGCTTCTGATCAATAATCACAACTTTTTCTCCATCATTTGATTCCACACTGACTTTTCATTGACCATTTAGACAAAAGCTAGCTTAAACTGAATAGATCAATAAAGTTCAACAATGAGCTTATAAGAAGCTTGTATAAGCTTCTGTAAACAAATGAAAGAGTATTGAAACAATTTTTGAGTCAATTAACTGCTTTGAATTGAAGATAACAATGGATTACAGTGAAAAACTTGAATTTTATTAGAAAGTGGAAACGATTACAAGCTGAAAGAATACAAAGACACTGAATTACACTTCTTAACTAGCTACTACTAATTATCTAACTGACTAACTCCCTAGCTCGTTCACACTAATCATCCTTTTATAGCTACATGAGGAGAGGTCGTCCAAGCTTCTAGAAGTAGAATCTCCAACGGAATATTCCATATAGACCCTTGATGACCTGTTCCAACCAATCAAAACCCTCCACATCACCTCTATGACGCGTTCAGTCCAATGGTATGCTGCCACGTGTGATTCTTGGTGTCAGGTGGTGTCAGGATATGGGTGAATTGTCCAAAAAACCCTTAATACGAGGTTAATTTGGGTTCAATTGAATTAGGGTTCTTGAACTGGGAAAAGGGTTGAATTTGGGGAAAAGGGTGAAAAATACGCGGTTGGGATTTTTTTTATATTTATTTGATTTGGAACCGGGTTTTGGATAAGGTGTGGGTTTGGGCTTGTTGAGTTTTATAAGAAACATGGGCTTGGTGTATATTCATAAGGAACATGGGCTTTTATTTATTTTGGACTTGGGTAACTAGTTGGCAGTTTTGTATCACAAGGACCCATTTTGTAATTTCAGATTTTTCAAGGACCACTTGTGTAAATATTTCCAAGGGACCAATCTTGACTTTTTGTGATTCATTGAGGACCATAGTTGACATTTTGAGCTCAAATATGAAAAATGCTCCTCCGGCTCCGGCTTTTGAACCTTCTTTCAAATCTCGTGCTCGTGTTGTCCGGTTTTCTTGATTTTTGTCCAATTTTCACATATCCGTACCTACACTTTCAATAACACAAAAACACGTATATCTTTGGCAATAATGGTTAGTCTTTGGTTGTTTTTTTGTCTTAATTTGGTAAATAAAGGATATGTGATTTAACACATATCAGTAGTCGACTGATAGGTTATTGTTATGATGAATAAGTTGGCACAAATTGTTGTGTTTTTGGTTGTTTGAAGTTTCTTGGTTTATTTGTTGAGATCGTTAACTTTTTTTTTTTATTCTTGGGTCGATAATGCAAAAGCATAGACTCGTTTGTGTGACTTGCCTCAAACAGTCAACTAAGTCAACCAAGGGTTCTTGGTCAACTAAGTCAAGCTATGAGAGAGAAAGTGATCAATTTATGATCCGGTGTAAGCACAGTGTATCCCCGGGTCGTTATGTCCCAGCGAGATTGAAATTGCGTTTTGAAACGTTATGGGAATGAGTGATTTAGGATTAGTAACCAGATAATGATTTTGATTGATTTTACACTACTGATTGCTTGGAATTAAGATTATGAAACAATATTAACAAATACAGGAAATCAGATAAACCTAAAATGCAAATGCGTGCTGGAAAAATGGGAATTACACAAAAATAAACTACAGGGGGTGAAAATGAAACTTTTACAAACTTAAAAAAGAAAATTTTATAAAAAAAGAAAAATATTTTTTTGATTATTTTATTATTTAATATTAATTAAAACTATTTAATACTTATAAATATATTTAAATTAAACTAAATATAATATAATATTAAATAAAACTAAGAAAATGAAAATTTATTTTTAAAAACTCTAAAATAACTTAAAAATGATATAAAAACTAAAAATATGTATTTTTGTCTTTTTTTGAATTTAATATTAATTAATTACTAATTACTTATTAATTAACTAATTAACTAATTTAAATTACTAATAATACTAAAAGTGACTTAGAAAATTAGGAAATATTTTATAAAACTAATTAACTAATACAGGAACCCTAAACAATTATAAAAAGTTTATAAAAACTATTATTACACTATTTTACTAATTATTTACTTAGTTATTAATTAAAAACTTTTTAAACTAAATTAAATGAGAATAGTAGCAAATGAACAGTAAAAACTCTGAAACTAATTTCTAAAAATACATTACAATTAATAAGAACTAGAAAAATTATAAAAGGATACTAGTGATTAAAAATAAACACTAGTTAACTAATATTAATTATTATAAATACTAAATGAAAAGATAAAAATCTAAGAAAATTACTAGAAATACTACAAGTGAACAGAAACTTATGAAAATTATAAAAATGAAAATTGCTTTTCGAAAAAGCTGAGCAATAAGCCAAATGGCTTAAATAGAAGCTATCACTTTTGTAAAAGTGATGATTTTGTGATTTTTCTTTTTGACAGATGTTTATATAATGAAAATATGAAACTTTTATAAAAATACTTTTTACAAAACTCAAAAATAAGCACTTTGAGTGCTTATTTCCTTAACAGATGTTGTTTTTGGATTTGATGATGCAAAAAGCTATAAACAAGCTACAAACTTGAATACAGAAGCTAAACAAGGTAGAAACAATCTAATAATACTTAGAATAAGCAAATGTAATGAGAAAAAGCACACTGATAAGCCACAAATTACAAATAAGCAAAATCCAAATCCACAGAACAAAAATAGGACTTGGGGCTAACTTGCAGGCCTTGTGGGGCCCACAGGGGTAATCAGAGGTCTAAGATAAGACTTGATTCAATAAGCTGAGCTTATGGGCTCTCCAAAAAGCTTAAGCTCACACTGTGGGGTCCACAGTTGAGCTTTTGAGGAGCTTTTGAAGATGGGATTGTACACTGATGAGGCAGTGTATGGGGTGATATGGGACAAACTATAAGCTAAGAGCAGGGCTAGTAAATGAGCTCAAAAGCTTGGAATAAGCACTGAACTAATGAATTAGCTAGGTTGGGAGTCTAAAAAGCTAATAAGCAATGAGTGGGTCACACTAATGAACATTGTGCAAGTGTGCAAAGTTGGTATACTCACTGGGTACAGGGGAGATCTGGGTGCAAACAGGTAAGTTCAAGGGTGCTTATTTATAAGCAAATGGGTTCCAAAGTAAAATTTTCTTTTTGGAAATTGAAAACAAGCAACAAAACTATCAAGAAACACAAATGGTTTGGATTTCCAATTTCTAATAAGGCCTGTGCAAGATCTGGGAGTTTTGACCAAAATAACAGACTTGAGATTTTTTTGACTTTTTAATTTTACAAAAGATTGACTAAACTGAGATTTAAAAGGCCCTAGATGATTAATTAAGCTATACTAAGTTATATTGAGGTTAAATTAAGCTATGTTAACAACTTTTGGAACAAAATCAAAGATTATGCAATGAAAACTACTAACAGTGAACACTATGCAAGGAATTAAAGTGACTTTTGACTTTTTAACAAAGAGATGCTAGTTTTTATAGTTTGACTGTGTTCTTAGAGTCCTAAGTGGTATGTTTGAGCCAAGAACAACAATTGGAACAACTTTAATCCCAGATAACCCTATAAATCCAAACACCCCTTAAACTCACTATATGGTGATTTATGAAACAATATAAGAATTTAAGCCATGATACTGACACACAAGGTTGTAAGATGACACAATGAGCTCAAATAAGCACAAAAGCACTTACAGTAACAACTAATACTCAAAGTCAAGCTTATGCTATATTTGGCAGTTACACTGAAAACATGAGCAATAAGGAATTCTAGAGAATAAATTTGAAAGATTAAGCAATATAACACCTAACTTACACTAATTAAGCCTAGAAACACAGCAAAACAACCTAATGAGCTAGCTACAGTGATTATGCAAAACTTGAGTAAAAGGCTTACAAGAGATTCCAAGCACAGAGTTTTGAGAACCATGAACCACAAACCAATCCTAAAGGCTTCCACAAGCCACTAAACCCATGGCCATCCAAAATACACCATGCTCCAGCAATCTACAGTCTTCAACATGTAATTTTTTATTTTTCACTGTAATTTTTTGTATTTTTTTTTGTATTTTTTGATTTTTTTACTAACTGAATTTTATGGTTACTAAAAGCTTTTAGAAGCTTTATAAGGAGCTTATGTGATCCTAATAGTCCATAATCAACATTATAATTGCCACCACAGTACAAAATGATTTTTGAGAAAAACTTGCATAAACTAAATTATAGAAGGAAACTTGAAAAAATTATAGCATAAAGGTTAAATTACATTACAAGAACTGAGTACAAGCTTTAAAAACCAAAGTTTACAACTACAATTGAGAATTTTTGAAAAACGACCTAGAGTTATGCTAATTAACTACTCTCCCATCTCTGTTCCTTCTCTTTCCTTTAATAGCTGCAAATTAGGGTTCAGTGGGACCCTCTGAGTCTTTCCCACTTCTTTTTAGACCATTGGATTGGTTTGAGATGATCTTGACCCTTTAAATCTTTTTGGCGCCAAAAGAGACAACTGCAAATTGCACTGTGGATATGCAAGGGGGGTGGTGGCATTTATTGTGGTTTGTTTTGTTAGGTGAGGGTGGTGGTGAGTGGTTTGGGCGGTGGATTAGACTGGCAAGTGGGGTGGTGGAGAAGAAAACCATGGTTGGTTTCTGGTTTTGGTGATGGGAGGGAAGGAGAGTCAAAGGGGGAGTTTGACTGGGTTTTGTTATAAAAAGGAGATGGGCCAGAGGGTGTGTTGGGCCAAGGGAGATATAAGGGGCTTGGACTGGATTGGATTTGGATTTTGGGGTTTGTTTTTGGGTTTAGTTATAAAGGGTATCCGTTTGGTTTTGTAAATTCCACAAGGACCAATTATGTAAAATCTAAAAAGTTCAAGGACTGATCTTGTAATTTCTCCAAAGTTATCATAAGAACCAATCTTGCCAATCTTCAAATAGTACATGGACCAATGTTGACTTTGCCACTTTTTGAATTTCCAGGGACCATTTCTGCCAACTTTGAAACTTGATGGACCAAATATGTAATTTCACCAAACTTTTCACCCAATGATTATTTTTGCCAAAGTTTCATAATACAAGGACCATAATTGTTAATTTCTAAAAGATTTTAATCCCAGGGGCTATTTTTGACAACTTTGCAAAGTTCAGGGACTAAAATTGTAAACTTTTGAAACTTTTCATCAAAGGACTAGTTATGACAACTTGTGGTTTTTAAATGACTTTGGTTTACTTTCTTTCAAAATTAATGCTCAGGGACTAGATTTGACAAGTTTTGAATGTTGAGGGACTGAAACTACCAATTATGCAAACTTTGTTCGTTTTTAAATTGTTTTCAAACATTTTGCATCTAAAACATATAAAACACAACCCTGGGATATTTTCAGTATTTTGATGAATATTTGGGTGTTTTTGGATGTTTTGGCAGTTCAGATAAGACAAAAATGATGAGTATTTACACACTCATCAATCCCCCACACTAAAATATTGCTAGTCCCTAGCAATCTTTTGTGAAAACTTAATGGATTTGATGTCTCTACCAAAAGCCATTACTTCTGGAGTAGCCAAATGTTTCAGTTCAAGTAAGAACTATGGTACACTGATAACCATATGATTTTGAGCAAACCATCAGCTGTCAACGGATTTGATTTGTATTTACCAAAAGCCGTTTGCTTCTGGACTAGCCAACTCTTCACGATTCAAAGATATGGTGAGCTGAATACCATACAATTTTTGGCAAATTGCAAGCCATAAACGGATTTGAGATATCTTTACCGGGAGCCGTTTGCTCTCGGATTAGCCAGACCTTATGTGGATGAGACATGGTGGACTGATAATCATTTGTCGTGTTAGTGCAAAGCACTCACACCAGAAAAAAAAAATTGGCCAAAACGGGGGTATTAAGGCTTTTAGATAGTAAAAATTTGATCAAATTCGCCAGAATTTCCCCCCCCCCCCACACTAGAATTGAATATTGCCCTCAATATTCAAAGTCCCGGCTATTATGCCGATACTTTGAGATGTAAAAACTTAGAATTTAGGAAAGTGTGGGAACCAAAGTTGATAAATAAGCTATAAAGCTAAAGCTTCTTAAATAGAAGCTATCACTGCTTTTAAAATGATGTTTATTTATTTATTTATTTATTTATTTATTTATTTTTGAAAGATATGTACATGCAGGGGCATCTCCCCCACACTAAGGGTGTTAGAAAGTAGAAAGAAGTCAGAAACACGGGTGATAACCCATGGCATGCTAATTTTTTTGATCACCGAGTCACTAGCTTGACTCGATCCCCGCATTCATTGGTTCATGGGGAAAGTTTGGAGATCCAGGACAACCATGGGTGGTATGTCCTCTCCAAAGTAGTGCTTTAGCCGATGGCCATTCACTTTGAAATTTGGATCGTCGGGTTGAGATAACTCAACGGTACCATATGGATAAACTTTTGCAACGGTGAATGGTCCAGTCCAGTGGGTTTTGAGTTTTCCCGAGAAGATCTTTAATCGAGAATTGAAAAGAAGGACTCGATTACCAATGTTGAAAACGCGGTTTTTTATTTTTGAGTCATGAATCTTCTTTGTCTTTTCTTTGTAGATCAAAGAGTTCTCGTATGTCTGAATACGAAGTTCATTTAATTCATTCAGCTGAACTTTGCGGTGATCACCCGCTGTCTGGAGATCGAAGTTAGCATGTTTCAAGGCCTAGTAGGCTTTGTGCTCAATCTCAATCGGTAGATGACACGCCTTTCCGTATACAAGCTTGTAAAGAGTACACCCGATGGGTGTTTTGTAAGCTGTACGGAAGGCCCAGAGTGCATCATCTAGTTTATCCGACCAAGAGGCACAGTTTTCACCTACGGTCCTCTCAAGAATCCTTTTAATACCACGGTTCGAAACCTCCACTTGCCCACTTGTTTGGGGGTGTGTTAGGTCACCATGTTATAGCATAAACAACCAATGATACTTGTATGAATAAGAAACAAGAATAGAGAAGAAGAAGAAGATAGAATAATATGGAAGGAACTCTAATATATTTGATATGATAAACTTTGTATTACTTGAGAACCAACAAGCCTTAAGCAAGGCTTATACAATGTATTTATAGGGGAGTCCAAGGGTCTCAAGATTCATCACCATATTTTACACTACTAGCCCTTGGACTTCCACTTGTAGTAACATTACATCATAAACTTTCATAACAAAATGTTTAAACATAAAACATAATAACATAAACTAGCAACCTATCATATAATCTAAAAAGTTCAAGGACTGATCTTGTAATTTCTCCAAAGTTATCATAAGAACCAATCTTGCCAATCTTCAAATAGTACATGGACCAATGTTGACTTTGCCACTTTTTGAATTTCCAGGGACCATTTCTGCCAACTTTGAAACTTGAGGGACCAAATATGTAATTTCACCAAACTTTTCACCCAATGATTATTTTTGCCAAAGTTTCATAATACAAGGACCATAATTGTTAATTTCTAAAAGATTTTAATCCCAGGGGCTATTTTTGACAACTTTGCAAAGTTCAGCGACTAAAATTGTAAACTTTTGAAACTTTTCATCAAAGGACTAATTATGACAACTTGTGGTTTTTAAAGGACTTTGGTTTACTTTTCTTTCAAAATTAATGCTCAGGGACTAGATTTGACAAGTATTGAAAGTTGAGGGACTGAAACTACCAATTATGCAAACTTTGTTCGTTTTTCATTTGTTTTCAAACATTTTGCATCTAAAACATATAAAACACAACCCTGGGATATTTTCAGTATTTTGATGCATATTTGGGTGTTTTTGGATGTTTTGGCAGTTCAGATGAGACAAAAATGATGAGTATTTACACACTCATCAATCCCCCACACTAAAATATTGCTAGTCCCTAGCAATCTTTTATGAAAACTTAATGGATTTGATGTCTCTTTACCAAAAGCCATTACTTCTGGAGTAGCCAAATGTTTCAGTTCAAGTAAGAACTATGGTACACTGATAACCATATGATTTTGAGCAAACCATCAGCTGTCAACGGATTTGATTTGTATTTACCAAAA
>LBNU01004436.1:45261-60434 GCA_014162995.1 Artemisia annua | reverse complement strand
CATTTGTCGAGAAGATGGGGGTTTGCTTTGGTTGTGTAAGCACCTTTTACATGTTCAGTGTGCGGTTGCTAGGTTACGGTTGTTGTTTGACTTTGATGCATTAAGGTTGATGTTGGGCTACACTGGACGGTTGGTGCAACACATGTTGACATTTGTGATACGGTTGTTGTTGTTGTTGTTGTTGTTGTATTTGTTTGTTGTTGTTGTTTGTTTTGTTGTTTTGTTGTGTTTTGTTTGTTTTGTTTGTTGTTGTTGTGATTGTTGAAGGGTGAATGGGCGTCGGAGACATCTTGATTGATTATGTTAAAATGGATCTTTAAAGGATGGTTAAAGGTTGTTGTTGAAGATTAGTTGTTGTTGTCGAGACGAAGGCTCAAAGTAGTTTTCTTACTTGTTAATTATCCCAATGATACTCGCTAGGAAACCTTGAACCTATTGATACTTGCTCAAGTGACTTGTACTCGTAATTTTAATATTTAACACTCAAACTCGCTATTAAAAAAATTTGGAAAGTAAACTCGCTAAGAGATTATGTAGCAAACTCGCTAGGAAAATTATATTGGAACCAAACTCGCTATGAAGATTTAGAGCACAAACTCGCTATGAAAATTTTGAGCACAAACTCGCTATGAAGATTTTAGAAAGCAAACTCGCTAAGAAAACCTTATAAAGCAAACTCGCTAAGAAAACCTTAGAAAGCAAACTCGCTAAGAAAACCTTAGAAAGCAAACTCGCTAAGAGTTTAATCCTTACTCGCTAGAGCGATAAGGTAAAAAAGGCTTACTCGCCTGAAAAACAAACTCGCTACCAAAAAATTTCCCAAACTCGCTACCAAGAAAGTTTTCCCAAACTCGCTACCAAAAGGATTTACTGAAACTCGCTACTGAAAAAGTTACCCAAACTCGCTATTAAACCCTAATATTGTCAAACTCGCTATTAAACCCTAAACCCTTAAACTTTTAAAATGCGTACTGTTTGACTAATATTTCAAGTAAATGAGTAGCAAGATCGTTTAAATAGCAAGAAGATAATGTAAATATTTAAAACTTAGATAGAACTTAAAGAGAAACAAAATTAACGAGTACTAATCACTACTAAACAAGATCAAAACTAGCCTAAACTAATCAAAAAACAACCCCAAATATCCCTAGGCGAATGATACCACTTGTTAGGTCACCATGTTGTAACATAACAATCATATAATCATTAACCAAGAAAGAAGAAGAAGAAGAGACAAGTGTTTGGAAGGAACTCTTGATATATTTGATATGATGAACTTGAAATACAAATGAGAACCAACAAGCCTTAAGCAAGGCTTACACTTAGTATATATAGGGGAGTCCAAGGGTTTCTATATCATTCTAGCACTATTATATACTTGGCCCTTGGACTTCCACACAATGTAACATTACATCATAAACATACTTAACATGTAAGATAAAATGTAAACATAATAAGTCTAATAAGCAACCTATTACAAATATAATGACCGACACTTTTCATAACGTGAAACGTGTTCCTAACATTTCATAAATTTAAAACGGACGTAAAACTATTCAACCCCCCTTCTAGTTTTCCACATAAATGATCTAAGCTAAACTCGTTCCTAAGGTCACAAGACCTCACAATTAATAATTCGACCATATCTATTTATGTTTTGGTCACGTATTGTTTCGTTTGGACTCTTAAGTGCTTCTTAATCTCTACAAGTCTCACAAATGACTTTAAAGGTCCCATAACCCTATCACAATTCAAGCACAACTTCTCTAGATGACTACTCGACCATGAACTCATGTTTTAGTCACGTTACAATTCCAAACGGACCCTTTAATATTTTTGCAACCAAATACACCCTCAAACTCGTTCACACTAGCTCATATGACTTCACAAGAACCAAAGGACTTCCATAATACTCATGCTACCTCGTTATACATGGAACACGAAATAAAATCCCACTTCTAGAAGCCCATGCCTCGTCACCTTGCAAACCGTCCCCCTCAACACACTTGGAACCCTCAACTTGTGTCCAATCAAGCTACCCTATGTTAGTCTAATCTTCTATGAACAATCGGTTAAGAAAATATACTAAGTTTTTATTTATAATCAATCGTTGGTTTTTACAAATGTATTTACATAGGTATTTATACCTTTCCAACCGGTACATACTAACCGGTATAACTATATTAACCGACACAACTAATGTAACTGTTTTTTCTTAACCGTAAATAACTGCTATTTTGACTTATACATATATTTGGCTTTTCGTGTTTGACTTTGACTTTCATTGTTGACCTTCATGTTTGACCTTCATGGATTAGATAAATTAGAATCCAATACTCCTCCCTAATTTATTAATCCATGTCTTCGATATCTTCAAGCTCCATCATCTTTATCTTTGAACTTAGGCTTGTTTCCACTTTCTTTGTCTTGATCTTCAACGCGAACTATGTCTTGAACTTTCTTTTTGGTTTGACTTCTTTCTTCCTTGTCTTCAATCTCTTCTCGATCATCTTTGTCTCCTTTGTCACTATCCTCCTTCATTTGTATCATTCCATAACCTTGCATCTCCAATAATTTGTTTCTTGTATCACGATCTTCTGGTTCATCTTTCTTGTTGCATGATTTAATGTCTTTCTCAATCTGGCTTTCCTTCTGAAATCTTGATGGTGTCTCTTGATGCTTCTTGCATTCGCCCTTGTCAACTCTTTCTTCTTCTAGGAGTTTCTTATATAAAGTAACTCCATGGTCTTCTTTCTCAAACTGTTCTTTTTCTGATCTTAACTCTTTCATCTCTTTGCTTGTGCAATTTCTCAACTTCTCGAGGTTCTCTAACTCTATCTGCATTTGTTTCTCAAATGCCATTTCTCTATTTCTTAGTTTCTTCTCAAACTCTTGTTTTTCAAACACGAAAAGTTAAATAGAAAAGTCAAATAGAAAAGAAAACGAGACCAACAGTGGCATTAGAGCCAAAAGGTTCAGGGAACCAGAGAAGAGAAACAGAACCGATTGATTCAGGGAATCAATCAAGAGACAGAAAAGAGACAAATTGATTCAGGGAATCAAATTAAGAAGAAAACCGATTCAGGTAATCGCTTCAAGATAAGAGAAGAGAGGGAAAAGAAGAAATTGATTCAGGGAATCAATCAAGTAAAGATGGAATCAAAGAAAGAGAGAAACATACCGGTTGTGTTAACTGCCGCCGTATTGTTTACCGGAGAAGAAAGAAACAACCACCGCCGCCGTCATCGAAAAAGAAACAAGGATCTGAACCACCATCGATTGCAATAAGAAGAAGAAAATCGTTTAGCCCTAATTTGCATAAAGAAGAAGCGTGTTGTTTTTGGGATAGATAGTAGCAGTGTTGGGTTTTTTTTGGAAAAAGAAGGAGCGTGAGATCAGTAGGAATAGGAAGAAGAAGGTATTTAACTATTTGGAAAAAAGAGTCGGTCTTTTTGTTTAGGAAAAGAGGCCCACAAGGAAGAAACAATTAACAGGTTTTATTACTCCCTACTTGTTAATTTTTATTTCATTTATTAGAAGAAATTGATAAGAAAAGTTTAGAATTGCATATTATTGTGATTAGATAAGAAAACCTAAGTTCGACTGCTATTAAGATTATATTGGTTTTAAAAGTTGCATATTACTATTGTGGGTTAGANCTAGATTTATTGGGACAGAAGATGTACAACAAGCACACTCGCAACAACTTAAATCACAATTTGAGAGACTTGTGATGAAGGAAGATGAATCAATAGATTCATTTGCTGGGAGGTTGATGAGTATTATTACAAAGGCTGCTACATGTGGATTGACATTTGATGAACAAACAAAAGTACGAAAATTACTGAATGCAGTGCCAGATAAGTTAGTACCAATAGTAGCAACCATTGAAATGGTTGTAGATTTTAAGAAAGCAAAATTAGAAGAGGTTATTGGAAAACTTAAGACTTATGAAGAAAGGCTTAAGTTTAGAAAAGGAAGTGAGGAAGATAATAGTGAGAAATTGTTATTCACACGTCAAGGGAATAACAGAAATTATGAACGCAACTATGGAAATGATAGACGAGGAGGTGGTAATCAAACACGAGGAAGAGGCCAGGGAAGATTTACAAGAGATAGTAAGAATGGAGATAGTTATGATAGAAACAAGAGAAACCATGGAGATCAAAACTACCATAGGAGAGACTTTAGAGAAATAGAATGTTATAATTGTCATGAGTTTGGACACTTTGCTGCAAATTGTCCAAAACCAAACAGTAGAGAAGAAAAAGCAAACTTTATGTTCGAAGATGACGAACCAGCACTATTGATGGTTACTAGTAAAGATGAAAAGGAGATGAAAGAATAACCGAGAAGGAAAGGAATTGTCATTGAGAAGGATGAAATTCCAAAAGGAAAATTAGAAGATATGTGGTCAGAGATAGAAATTGATTTGAAGAGTAAATTAGAATTTTGGAAGTTTGAAATGCTTCAAGAGTTAGAGTTTGAAAAACAAGAGTTTGAGAAGAAACTAAGAAATAGAGAAATGGCATTTGAGAAACAAATGCAGATAGAGTTAGAGAACCTCGAGAAGTTGAGAAATTGAACAAGCAAAGAGATGAAAGAGTTAAGATCAGAAAAAGAACAGTTTGAGAAAGAAGACCATGGAGTTACTTTATATAAGAAACTCCTAGAAGAAGAAAGAGTTGACAAGGGCGAATGCAAGAAGCATCAAGAGACACCATCAAGATTTCAGAAGGAAAGCCAGATTGAGAAAGACATTAAATCATGCAACAAGAAAGATGAACCAGAAGATCGTGATACAAGAAATAGATTATTGGAGATGCAAGATTATGGAATGATACAAATGAAGGAGGATAGTGACAAAGGAGACAAAGATGATCGAGAAGAGATTGAAGACAAGGAAGAAAGAAGTCAAACCAAAAAGAAAGTTCAAGACATAGTTCGCGTTGAAGATCAAGACAAAGAAAGTGGAAACAAGCCTAAGTTCAAAGATAAAGATGATGGAGCTTGAAGATATCGAAGACATGGATTAATAAATTAGGGAGGAGTATTGGATACTAATTTATCTAATCCATGAAGGTCAAACATGAAAGTCAAAGTCAAACACGAAAAGTCAAATATATGTATAAGTCAAAATAGCAGTTATTTACTAAGAAAAGAAAAGTCAAACATATGTATAAGTCAAAATAGCAGTTATTGGATACTAATTTATAATCCATAAAAGTCAAACACGAAAGTCAAAAGAGTCGTTTATGTATATGTATAAAGTGTAGGGTCCTAGAATGACAAAGACAAAGTTAGAAAGCGTTTATTCGGTTATAGTAGTTAGAAACGTTATGTTGTTTAGTGAAACGTTGTGTTGTTTAGTCGTGTCGGTTCATGGGTTATATATACCCATAAAACCCAACTCTGTAAAAACTAATGATTGAATATAAATAAAACCTTAGTATATTGTTATATCCGATTGTTCATAGATTAGACTAACAGTGGCATCAGAGCCAAAAGGTTCAGGGAACCAGACAACAAAGAAAGACAACGATTCAGGGAATCGTTTTAGAGAAGAAAACCAAAAGGTTCAGGGAACCATAAACAGAGAAGTACTAACGATTCAGGGAATCGTTCCAGAAAAGAGGAAGAAGAAATTGATTCAGGGAATCAATCAAGAAGAGAAAGAAAAAGAGGAGAGGAGTAAAACATACCGGTTGTGTTAACTGCCGCCGTGTGTTTGCCGAAAAAAACAGACAAGAGTTACCATCATTATCATAGAAGGAAAGTAAACACCAATTAACCACCACCACCATTTGATTAGAAAGAAAACCAGAAAAAGGGGAGACCAGAGTTTGCCCTAATTTGTGCAGAAGGAAGAAGAAAGGCGTTTTTTTTGGAACAAAATAGCAGCTTTTATTAAAAGGAAAGGAAGGAGCGGTGTTAGTTTAGAGTTTAGACAGAAAGTTATTACGTATTTGTTTGGAAAAGGAGCCCACAAGAATTCTAGAGGCCCAAGGAAAATTAACAGGTCCTATATTTCAATAATTGTTTTTTCTTATTAGTAGAATAGATTAGAATAGATTTCTCCCATTACAATTTCGCCTTAGGAATACGTTAGAATCGCTTGAGAATTATTGTGATTAGGCAGAAAGTTTAGAATTATTAAGATTATATTGGTTTTAGAAGTTGCATATTACTATTGTGGATTAGAAAGAAGAATTTAAGGTCGACTATTATTAGAAGTATATTGGTTGTAGAAGAAAATTAAATTGAAAGATATGACGGGAGATAAAAACGAAAACAGAGTTGTTTTTACCACATCGTTACCATCATATCAATGCCCCGTTTTAAGGAGTAAGTACATCAAAAGATATTGATGTAAAGAAGGATAGTTCGACGTCAGCATACCTATTTCAAGGGTTACCAGAAGATTTGCAAATGCAAGTTGCGGGATGTGAAACAGCAAAAGAAATTTGGGACTCCCTAAAGTCCAGATTTATTGGGACAGAAGATGTACAACAAGCACACTCGCAACAATTTAAATCAGAATTTGAGAGACTTGTGATGAAAGAAGATGAATCAATAGATTCATTTGCTGGGAGGTTGATGAGTATTATTACAAAGGCTGTTACATGTGGATTGACGTTTGATGAACAAACAAAAGTACGGAAATTACTGAATGCAGTGCCAGATAAGTTTGTACCAATAGTAGCAACCATTGAGATGGTTGTAGATTTTAAGAAAGCAAAATTAGAAGAGGTTATTGGAAAACTTAAGACTTATGAAGAAAGGCTTAAGTTTAGAAAAGGAAGTGAGGAAGATAATAGTGAGAAATTGTTGTTCACACGTCAAGGGAATAACAGAAATTATGAACGCAACTATGGAAATGAGAGACGAGGAGGTGGTAATCAGACACGAGGAAGAGGCCAAGGTAGATTTACAAGAGATAGTAAGAATGGAGATAGTTATGATAGAAACAAGAGAAACCATGGAGATCAAAACTACCATAGGAGAGACTTTAGAGAAATAGAATGTTATAATTGTCATGAGTTTGGACACTTTGCTGCAAATTGTCCAAAACCAAACCGTAGAGAAGAAAAAGCAAACCTTATGTTCGAAGATGACGAACCAGCACTATTGATGGTTACTAGCAAAGATGAAAAGGAGATGAAAGAAGAACCGAAAAGGAAAGGAATTTTCATTGAGAAGGATGAAATTCCAAAAGGAAAATTAGAAAATATGCGGTCAGAGATAGAAATTGATTTGAAGAGTAAATTAGAGTTTTGGAAGTTTGAAATGCTTCAAGAGTTAGAGATTGAAAAACAAGAGTTTGAGACGAAAATAAGAAATAGAGAAATGGCATTTGAGAAACAAATGCAGATAGAGTTAGAGAACCTCAAGAAGTTGAGAGATTGCACAAGCAAAGAGATGAAAGAGTTGAGATAAGAAAGAGAACAGTTTGAGAAAGAAGACCATGGAGTTACTTTAGATAAGAAACATCTAGAAGAAGAACAAAGTATTGACAAGGGCGAATGCAAGAAGCATCAAGAAACGCCATCAAGAGTTCCAAAGGAAAGCCAGATTGAGAAAGACATTAAAACAAGCAACAAGAAAGTTGAACCAGAAGATCGTGATACAAGAAACAGATTATTGGAGATGCAAGATTATGAAATGATACAAGAAAGGAAAGATGGTGACAAAGGAGACAAAGATGATCAAGATGAGATTGAAGACAAGGAAGAAAGAAGTCAAACCAAGAAGAAAGTTCAAGACATAGTTCGTGTTGAAGATCAAGACAAAGAAAGTGGAAACAAACCAAAGTTCAAAGATAAAGATATGGAGCTTGAAGATATCGAAGACATGGATTAATAAATTAGGGAGGAGTATTGGATACTAATTTATAATCCATGAAAGTCAAACACGAAAGTCAAAAGAGTCGTTTATGTATATGTATAAAGTGTAGGGTCCTAGAATGACAAAGACAAAGTTAGAAACCGTTTATTCGGTTATAGTAGTTAGAAACGTTATGTTGTTTAGTATATTTTCTTAACCGATTGTTCATTGAAGATTAGACTAACACCCTATCTCATCCTACTCGTTACCCCCTGCCATATTCTCTTTGTCTAACAACTTGTCCCTATCCTCAAGTATACTCCCCCATGCAAAGAAATCTCACGTAAAACTTTGACAAACACTTTCTTTGTTCGCTGCCTTTGTATCGAGAAGAAAGGAGAAGCCACAAGCCATCCAAAGCTCGTACAAGCTCACTAAAAGCTCATCCTAGATCCTAGCTGTGCCATCTATCGAGTTACAAGCTCCCAAGTCCTTCCTTGATTCCTACAACTCGTATTCGACCCACCTTTGAAGGTTTGGTAAGCCAACTCTCAACACTCCAGATTATTCTTCAACTCTTTTCCATGTTTTCCATTCGAGTAAATCACAAACTGTTGATCCCAGTTGAGCAATTGATCTAGTATTACTATCTTAGATAAACCAAGACAATAATGTATAGAAGCTGACTTGTAACAAACTTAATCAATACGCGGAATTTATTGATTAACTTAAGAGGAACACAAATACAATTATATCACCACTTAAACACTTCAATATATTGAATACGAGCACCCTGAATAGTGCTAGGGTTTTGCAACCTTGAAGTGAATACAATACTAGAATAATACGTACTCTAGTATAACCCTAGGATCTCCTTTTATACACCAAGGAACCCTACATGCTTACAAACGACTTCCTACCCAAGACCAAGATCTTCTAACATTATAGAATATTACATAATATCTATACTATAAATACAAACATTCGTACATAAACTTATCACATAAGCAGCAGAGTCTCAGCAGTATTCTTCCAACAGTAGAGTCTCAGCAGTAGTCTTGTCTGGCAGTAGAGATTTTACACTAGCAGTAGACTTGACTAACTAGCAGCAGTGTAGCACCCAGAAGTAGAGTTACTTCAAAACCCAACAATCCTCCCCTAAACTTGATATTTTCCCTGAAAATATGCAAGTTTCTTACAAGCTCAAACAAACACCAGGAGGATGCTTCCAAACACTCTATCTTCTTCTCAGCTTCTCACTCTCTCTAGAATTCTGCTGCACTATCCTGTCAAGTAAGTCTTGAAGATGAGGAGTTACTTCTTCACATCTAAGCTTAGAAGCAAGCATTACAGTAAGAATTCCAGCTCTCAATGGATACGCCTTTTCTGTAAGCATGAACACATCAACTCCAGCCTGAGAAGAAATTTGATGAACATCACTTGAGCTATAATGCTTCCATAATGTAGACATATTATCTGCTTCAAACCTCCAGTATCTGTCACTTGGGTCTGGATTATACATTCTTTGGAAATGTACCCATAACTCCATAGCTTTCACACTTACTGGATCTTCAAATTTAAACTTAACTTGTGTCAAGCCCCATAGAGTGTTCAGATCTGTTCTATCACAAGATCTTACAAGATCTTCAAAATCCCTGTAAACTTCAACATCACCTCCAACTCTGATAATTTTCCAAGCCTCACCAAAATCATCCTGTGCAATTTCCCAATCAGCAATTGGATGTCTAGCTTGAAGTGGCTCAACAAACATATCATCTGGTTCAACCACCAAAAATCTATCATCAGTCTTATCAGAGGTCTTTTGAAGTGATTCAGGTAATTCAGCAGTCTTAGATCCTTCAACTCTTGATTTCTTGGCTCTTTCTTTGCTAGCTGCCATATGCTCATCAAAATTTTTCTTCCATTCAGCCTCTTCCTTTGAGCCTATTCCAATAAACATCTTGTTTCTCTTATATCCAGAATAATAATGAAGTCTAACTGCATCATGCCCCATTCCTCTGAATTGGCTCATCTTCCATCCACACTGAGCACACAAATACTGTTTCATTTGTGAAATGATCTGAGCTTCTGTAGGCCTTCTTTTTCTCTTTTGCTTGCCTTTGATTACATTTGACACATAGTCAAAAGCTTGATCATTAATCATTCTAATGAAATCATACAACTGTGCAGTCTTTTGCTCTGTGGTTAAAGTAACATCAGCATGAACTTCTAATGCTTTCTTGTTGACCTCAGGATTTTTCTTTATCAAATAGTCAACTTCTTCAGGTGTAGGCTCATAGTCATATACATCATTCTTTGACTTTGGCTCACCCTCTTCACTTCTTCTGGATTTCAAAGCTGCAAGAACTTCATGTTCTGCTAGCAGCCTAGCCTGTTCAGCATCAACATCATCCCCTTCTATTTCAATGTCATCCATGGCAACCTGTATAGCCAAAGCTCTATCAGCCTCCACAAGCTTCTCTCTTGGCCAAAATTCCTTAGGCAATTTCTTGTATTCTTCTTCTTCATCACTAGAACCAGAAACAGCTTCTTCAACCATCTTTCCTTTTCCTTTATCAGTACTTGAAGCAACTGGTTTTGCCTTTGGAATTGTTTGTGAAGGTTCTCTAATCAATACTCCTTTTGTGGGTAATAGAGACACATGGATTGGTTGTGAAAGGGATGTTGGTTGAGATGGTGCAGATTTAATTGGTTCAGGTTGAGGTGGTTGTGATGTATGCTCAGTTGGAGATTTTTCTTGAAGCATTAGCAAAGCATTAGCAACAGAGTTCTCACCTGATCCAGCAGCAGAGTTACTAGCAGTAGTCTCTTTAGCAGCAGACTCTGGAACAACAGTCTTAGCAACCTTTTCCATCACAGCTTCTTGATTATCCTTATTCACCACCACATACCTATCTGCATTATCACTACTTTCCACATGATCATCACCCTTAGCCTCCCCTGAAGCTAAACCAGCATCATCAATAACACCTGCATCAACATTTGTCTCTAAAGCAATAGCAGCAGAGTCTTCTATAGCAGTGTTCTCAGCAGCAGAGATTAGAGCAGCAGAGTCATCATTTGCAATATTTTGAACTTCAACCCCAGCAACATTTTGAGTACCCCTAATTTCCTCCCCTGAACCTGTGCCATTCCTCCCCTGTTTGGAAGCATCCTCTCCCAAACCAGCAGCAGTGTTAGCAGAAGAAACTTGTTGTTGTAAGGACTCCATTTGTTGCTTCAATGTATTGATCATGGTACCCTGAGCAGCTGTGAGACCTTCAAGAGCATGTACTTTGGATTCCAAGTTTTGACACTTGGTTTCCAAAGTGGTACATTTATCCATCAAAACTTTAATTTGTTCCAGACTAGCCTCATCACTTCGACCTGTGTTACCTGGTCCGAGAGGTGAATCATTGACAATGACATTTTGTACAAGAGGGGGTGCCATCAATTCAATTTGTTCAATTCTGTCCTCCTCACTTCGGGATGTGTGACCTTCCCTGAGAGGTGAATCTTGGGACATAAACTCAGTACCAAACCTAGTTTGATCACCTGAGCCCCCTATGTTTTCCATTTGGCTAGGGAATCCATCACCTGTGTTTGACTCATAAGAATCATTCACATTAGATGTTGCCTTGGATTGGGTCTTAGTTATGTTAACACTATCCTGCTCTGCTGCTAAGCTAGAAGCAGTAGTGTTAGCCCTCACCAACATGTCACCTCCATCACCTGTGACAGCCCCATCTGGTACATTATCCATCCTAACACTGGTCTGTGGTAACTCAGTGTTCTTTGAGGCTTTCCTACGTTTATAGGTCTTTAATGGTTGTGGAGATGGTGATTCAAAAGTGGGTGTGTGTTGGGAATCAGTGGGAGTTCCTGATCCTTCACCCTGAGCATTTTCAATAAGTTCCACCATATAAGGAGTATATGGTGTAACTTCACCAGAAAATTCTTTGTTAACCTTGACCAAAAAACTAAAAGACACAGATCCCATTATTGGTGATTTATAAATAGCTCTATGGGATCTTGTTGTTTCAATTTCATCACTGACAAACAGTTGGATAAACCTTGGATAAAGCAAAGATTTTTCTTTTTCTTTAACACTCAAAACAATGCCTTCAAAAATCATGTTTGAAAAATTAAATGGATCTCCTGTGCTTAAACAAATCATAGCAGATGCTATGGTTGCATTAACCTCATTCCACCAAGTTGTTTTAGGACTCAAACAATGTAATAAAGTATGGGCCAAAAATTTCCATGGAGTAAAAAAAAGACCTTTTTGAAATTTTAAACTATTGTCTTTCTTCTGATAGCCCAGTTCTGCCAAACCTTCAAAAAGTTAATTCCTTGCAAGACACTTTGTTCCTTCTTCATCATCAAAGAGCAAGGTTGTTCTAATAGTGGCTTCAGAAACGATTACTTTTTGAACATCAACAAAAGCACTCACGCATAGTTCCCCCTTTAAAGTTTTGACTTTGGCAGTATGCCAAAACTGTTTGATGTGAGCAGCATAGATGGTAGGATTCACAGTTAATGCATACCTAAGTGATGTAGCATTAAGAAAGTTTGCCATTTCTGTGAATTCAGCAGGTATAACATCTATGTCAAGTTCTGCCACAATGTTTTGACTTTTTGCCCATGTTCCATCGATATCCATGATTTAGGGTTCTGAAAATTTGGGGATTTGGAATTTGGATGATAATGGAGAGTGGGTTGGTTTCTAAACTGCAATTCGTGGGTAATGTGTAGAGAAAAGGTGATTCAATTAGGTTATAAACTGCTTAGTGGAAGTTACATAACCGTCCCTAAACTTTAAATTGTAGCAGCAGACACCCAGCAGCAGAGTCACACAACTAGCAGCAGAGTTGACTACTGCTTATGAAACCAAGCAGTAGGTTGAATTTTCTTGGACAAAAAGTCAAGAATCGAACCAAATCTTTTCAATAAGAGGCTGTTACCAAAAATTGAATTCCAATCACCAACTCCTCATTAATTACCATAACTCCCAATTGATCCTCAATAAAAGGAGATCAAATCCAATTGATTTTCCAAGCAAACCCTAATCACTTCCAAAAACACCACAAAACTTAATCAATATCTTCAATCTTTTCCAAACTAAGAATAATGTCTGACAACAGAGATAGAATCAACATCTCTTCAGACTCTTCAGACTCAGAATCAAATCATCCACCCTTGTCACCATATCTACCACCATATCGACCACCCAAATGTGGTAGAAGAACTAAGGAACAAGCCCGGAAGTTCAAGCATGACATCAATGCAAAATACCTTCCTTTTCATAGAGATTACCAGTCACCAAATCCATCACATCCACCACAAGTACCACAACCAACTCATCCACCACAAGGACCACACATGAACTCCTCATTGGCTCAACAAATCCCAAGAGCTTTGGTAAAAGCTTTGAGAAAACATTTGGAGTTTTTGCAATCAGAACCTTCACAACCAGAGGCACCAGTTCCTCGTCCTAAGACTCAAGCAGAAGCACCAGTTCCTCCTCCTCCACAACCAGAAGCACCAATTCCTCCTCCTCATACTCAATCTCCACAAGCAGAAGGACCTTCTAGATCACATGGAGTTGTGATAGGCTTAGTCTGTCCAAGAGTGTGGGATGTTGCAACTCAGTCCATGGGAAGAAACAGAACCATGCCAGATTCCCAATCCTTGAGAGATGCTCTTGCCAATGCTGCCCAAGAACAAGAGAAGAGAGACTCCAAGGCCAAAGGAAAACGTCCCATGTAATAGGTGTTAGGGTTGTGTGAATGTTTCCTTTTGTGTGTGAATGTTTCCTTTTGTGTTTTGAAGGCTTGTAGTATTCTTCTTTTGCTTGATGATGTCTTTTGAATAGCTTGTAATGACCATCCTTTGAATAATTAATGAAGTATCTCTGTTCTTCTTTAACTTCAGTGCAATCTTTGAATGTACATTAGCTCTAAAGAACATCATTAACACTTATGCATCATGTCCCATTCCTCTGAATTGGCTCATTTTCCATCCACACTGAGCACACAAATACTGTTTCATTTGTGAAATGATCTGAGCTTCTGTAGGCCTTCTTTTTCTCTTTTGCTTGCCTTTGATTACATTTGACACATAGTCAAAAGCTTGATCATTAATCATTCTAATGAAATCATGCAACTGTGCAGTCTTTTGCTCTGTGGTTAAAGTAACATCAGCATGAACTTCTAAGGCTTTCTTGTTGACCTCAGGATTTTTCCTTACCAAATAATCAACTTCTTCAGGTGTAGGCTCATAGTCATATACATCATTCTTTGACTTTGGCTCACCCTCTTCACTTCTTTTTGATTTCAAAGCTGCAAGAACTTCATGTTCTGCTAGCAGCCTAGCTTGTTCAGCATCAACATCTTCACCTTCTATTTCAATGTCATCCATAGCAACCTGTATAGCCAAAACTCTATCAGCCTCCACAAGCTTCTCTCTAGGCCAATATTCCTTAGGCAATTTCTTATATTCTTCTTCTTCATCACTAGAACCAGAAACAGCTTCTTCAACTATCTTTCCTTTTCCTTTATCAGTACTTGAAGCAACTGGTTTTGCCTTTGGAATTGTTTGTGAAGGTTCTCTAATTATCACTCCTTTTGTGGGTAATAGTGACACATGGATTGGTTGTGAAAGGGATGTTGGTTGAGATGGTGCAGATTTAATTGGTTCTGGTTGAGGTGGTTGTGATGTATGTTCAGTTGGAGACTTTTCTTGAAGCATTAGCAAAGCATTTGCAACAGAGTTCTCACCTGATCCAGTAGCAGAGTTACTAATAGTTTCATCAGCAGTAGTCTCTTTAGCAGCAGACTCTGGAGCAACAGTCTTAGCAATCTTTTCCATCACAGCTTCTTGATTATCCTTATTCACCACCACATACATATCTGAATTATAACTACTTTCCACATGATCATCACCCTTAGCCTCCCCTGAAGCTAAACCAGCATCATCAATAACACCTGCATCAACATTTGTCTCTAAAGCAATAGCAGCAGAGTCTTCTATAGCAGTAGTCTCAGCAGCAGAGATTAGAGCAGCAGAGTCATCATTTGCAATATTTTGAACTTCAACCCCAGCAACATTTTGAGTACCCCTAATTTGAGTACCCCTAATTTCCTCCCCTGAATCTGTGCCATTCCTCCCCTGTTTGGAAGCATCCTCTCCCAAACCAGCAACAGTGTTAGCAGAAGAAACTTGTTGTTGTAATGACTCCATTTTTTGCTTCAAGGTATTGATCATGGTTCCCTGAGCAGCTGTGAGACCTTCAAGAGCATGTACTTTGGATTCCAAGTTTTGACACTTGGTTTCCAAAGTGGTACATT
>LBNU01004436.1:2559-43127 GCA_014162995.1 Artemisia annua | reverse complement strand
CCCAGCTTGAATCTTGTAATGCTTTATAGGCATTTTTAGGTTCAACTTGTGATAGGAAACAAGCAAATAGACAGTTTTGCAGATCTTTATGACTGTTTCTTTGATGAAGAGATCTTGCAAAGAATGCTTTGTGTAAGATATCTTTTTGCTCTTTAGTCATCCTCCTAGTTTGCACAGTTGATGATGGATCACCCAAAATGTTTTCTTTGGGGTGAACTTTGTGAACTCTTGTAGTTTTGGTTGGACTAACTGGAATACTAGATTCCAAATTAGTAACATCTGCTTCAGCTCCAAATATTTTAGGATCAAGAGCCTCATCATCAGTATCAGCATAGATTTCTGTCAAACCAGGTGTAGTGGAATCATCAGGGTATGTTGAATCAGCAAGAGATATACCCTGTGAATCAGAAGTTGGAAACTTGTGTGTAGCAGTAGTGTTGCTAGGTCCAGCAGCAGAGTGTTCATTAATTAGCAGTAGAGTTATGAAGACTGCTGCTAGAAGTTGTTTCCTTAGATTTTTCCACCACTTCATCAACTTTTGGTTCTTCCTCACTTCCTTTTGGAGAATCTTGGACAACATCATCTTGTAACTCCTTTCCTCCTGTGTAGGAGAAATATTTGGTCCAAGCCTCAGTTTTTCAATCAACACAAACTCTTTTTGAGAATCAGCTTCCTTAGCAGCAGAGTCATTTGATTGATTTCCTGCAAGAGAGTTAGTATCCATTCCTGCAAACACTGGCTGATAATTCATGGTTTTGGTTAGCATATCAATATCAAATAACCATTCTGGTCCAGTTCCTGCACTATTGGTTTTATTCTCATCAAACTCAATATGCAGGTTTTCTTCCACAAATCTAGTTGTTTTATTGTATACTCTATAAGCTTTACTATTAACAGAGTATCCAACAAAGTAACCTTCATCAGCTTTTTCATCAAACTTGCCTAATTGGTCTTTGGTATTTAAGATGGTAATAGGACACCCAAATGGTCTAAAGAATGCTATCATTGGCTTTTTACCATGAAATAATTCTTAAGGGGTCTTATTATGAGGCTTGATGTGATAGAATTATACCATTATAGTCTAAGGCAATACGAAGGAAGTACGTATTCCCGGGTCGTGGTCCCAACGGAGGTAAGAATGGAACTTGTGATTCAAGTCGGGATTTGTGTTAAGAATGGTGTGAAAGGTGAGGTATATGATGGTAATTATAACTACGGAAAGTGAATGTATACTAGAGAGCAACAAATTAAGCATATAAAACAATAACGTAAAACATGAAAATCCTAAAACTAAGGCATAAACAATCTCACACAATTGAATATAAGCAAGAAAAGAACTCGTACCAGCAAATTCATGAAAAAGACAATCAAAATGGGCAACTCTAAGCTATGTTTAAGCTATGAGAAAGCTAAGGCTAAGGGTTATAAGCTAGAAAAACTTGAATATAAGCAAGAGGGGAGTGCAAAGAAACAATAATTAGGGAATTAGGACTACTTATGAATGCTAGAATCAAGAATGAATACGGCTAAGTGGACGGGTATGCTGAACAGGGGAATCCAGCCCTTAAGGGGCTTATTCTTGGTACTGAAAAGCTTGTATAAAATTCACAAAAATGTGGATCAACTAAAACAGCAACCAAACTACATGTATACCAAAATTTAGAGCATTAGGGCTTAAAATGAACAAATGAAAAATCAAAAACCACTTCTGGTCTGCACATTTACTTGACAGATTCGGCTCTAAACGGGCAACTTTGGGCTAGATTTTAAGCTAGTAAATGGTAATAGTAAGGTGTAAAAGCTATGGAATAGTAAAGACAAGAAACTAGAGAGCTGATAAAAGCAAAAATGAAGCAATTTGGACTAGTGGATAAGCCAATAAGTGATCTAGAAAAAGCCAAGCTGAGACAGCAGGGCTGCTGAACCAGTGGGTTAAAATGGGTCACAAATGGATAAGCCAAGCTTGTGCCAAACTTATAATGATCTAAAAACTACTGTTCCTAACATAAATAAGCTAAGAAGATAAAAAAATAGAAGGAAGGATAAGCAAAGAAGCACAAAAATAAGTAAAGAAAAATCAGCTATGCAAGAACTCAAAACAGTCTAGGTACCTAACTAAAAGCCCAAGCACAAGCTCCTATCCTACAAGCTCAAGAATAAAAACAATGTCATCATGAAAATGAGCAACCAATAAGCTTCAAAACCAAAATTCAGACTCAATAGGCTTATGATGAGCTTACTGTGATGCTAAAATGGGAGCTAGTTGGGACAGAATGTGACAGTGCAGCAGTGGTCTAAGGGGCTTATTTAAGTTAAAATTAAACTAGCTTGTCTGATCACTAAGGTACATAAGCTAATGGAATCTGATGTCAAGCAACCAAGTAACAAGAAAAATCACTATTAATGTATTTCCAAACATGTATAAGCTCTAAATATAATCTAATATTTAAGTCTATTTACTGGTTTAAGAAATTTTATGCAGCTAATGAAAAGTGGTCTAAAGGACTAAGTTGCTTAAACTAATTGTGCAGACCTCCCACCAATGCAAAACTGAACTAGTATGAAACTATTATATTAACTAAAAGGTCCTAAATGCAAATTACCCTATATGATCTACAATGAGTTGTTTAGAATCTGAATATTCAAACTACATAAGCGAATGCTAGTAATTAGCAAGAAACTAAATCAAAACATCCCTAAACTATCCAAATGAACAAATGACAGCAAAGTGAAATCCAATTTATGACCTAAACCTTGTTTGACTGTTAAAAGTCAACTTGACCCAAACACTCTTTAACTGGTTTATTAGCACTATAACAGTTTGATATAAGCCACAATCTATCACCAATTTGCTCAATACCTATCACTTATCACCATCTAACTTCAAAACAACAGCAATACACATCAACAACACACTAAAACACAAGATCACAGATCCATGAAAATCATGCAGTCCAAACTCAGAATCCACAAACATGTAATAAGAGTAAACAAACAAGCTCAAATTACTAAAACCACCACTGAACAATAAAAATTCAAGCACGTAACAGCAGGTAAACCACAGATTACAATAGAGCAAATCAGAGCAGATGTAAAACAGTTTGGTCACAATTTGATGCAAACTACTTATCATCTAATGAAATCTACTCAACTAAACTATATTATGACTAAATAAAGCAAATTAAAAAGTAAGCAAGCAATTAAACACAGAATTACACTATAAAATGAAATATGCAACAATTAAGCTAATAAAAGGAAACTAGGAACTCACTTGGATAAACCTCAGCTAAACAGAGGTGACATTTGATCCAAGCCTATCTTTGAATAGGCTAAAACCACCTCTGCAACGAAAATCTACCATCATTAACCCAGATTCTTCATCTTCAACCCAATGTTTGACTTTCATTGACTTTTTATAAAGTTTGAGGAAAATCAGTTTAAGAACAACTACAAGCTCACAATAAGCTTCTAAAGCTTATATGAGCTCATTAGATCAGTATATGAAAACACAAAAGAGATTTAGAAATTATATGAGCACAATATGAAAGCTTAAAGTAAATTTTTGACAAGTAATTTAAGTAAACTGAAATTTTATTAAAACAAAGTGATTGATTACAATACGAAAATGAAAACCTGATAATAAGCTACAATAAGCTAGACTAAAATTACTTCCTAAACTATACTAATTTAACCCTACTCCTAACCCTAATTATCTAACAGTTTTCAATTGAGAGGTGAGAAGGGCTTATATATCCACTAAGGAGAGGAGCCTGGGTATCTCTGGAAGGCTCTGGATCTCCAATATCAGCCTTTTGATTAAACTTGGTCACCAATCTTCTAATCTCGACCCTTGGATCATGTGTGAGTGAATTGTGAATCCCGTGTGTCTGTCCTCATTGGTCCATGTGTCTCTGACATTCTCCTGACCTGCTGTCAGCTTCTAGAAGCCCCAATCATTGGGTAATTATGGTTTAACCGGGGTAATTGTGGGTGTGGTGATTTTAGGGTTCGTGTAATAGTGATTTTTTTCTGGGTAAAAAGGTTTGGGGGCGGGTTATTTTTAAACGGTATTAAATGGGGAGTTGACCGGGTTTGTGGTGGGTTTGACCTGGGTTTATGGTGTGGGCCGGGTTATAAGAGGTGGTGATGGGCTTAAAGTGATGTTGGGTTTAACTTAATAAGGGCTTGGCAGATTTGGGTTTATGATTTTGATTAAGTGAAAGGTATTAGTAGTTTATGATTTAGCTTAGGCATAAAAGTGTAAGGACCAATATTGCCAATTGATAAAATCCAGGGACCACTTCTGTAAAATTCTCCAAGGACTAATGATGACAAATGATGAAACTTGAAGGATTTGTTTTGACAATTTGAGCTCTTTTGTTGATCCGGACTTGAAAAATCCTTCCCCGGCTTCGACTTTTGAACCTTTCCAAATCTAGTGCTCGTTTTGTCGGGTTTTCTTTGATTTTTGTCCTTATTCCACAATATCCGTACCTGCACAATTACAAACACAAAAACACATATATTTGGCATTTATGGTCGGGTTTTTGGTCATTTTGGCCCGTTTTATAAGGTAAAAAGTATGTGTAAAATGACACATACCATAAACCATTGACCAAGCGGCCGGTGGCAAGCTACGTGATCTAAGTGCAGAACAATAATGGAATCTCCTAGAAGATCTGGCTCTATATGACAACGAAAGTTGGAATGATCCCCATGATTTGAATAAGACGATCAAGGCAATATCTTTGCCTTTGAATAATTCAAGCACTTCCGACCGTAGGATCATAGAACTTGAAGAACAAGTCAAGTTTCTCATGAAATCCTACGAGGCTCACAACCCATCAAGCCAAGTGAATAAAATCACTTCTTCGTGCGAATTATGTAGTGGTCCCCACGACACTCGTGATTGCATGGAACTCCCCGAACAAGCTTTTGCGGACTACGCATCCTCGCGTACCGACGGAGCGGGAGACAAGTGGTACACTTTCAAACCCGAGCCAAACCCTTACGGTGATTCATACAACCCCTCATGGAAAAATCACCCAAACCTTAGGTGGAAGCCAAACCAAAACGTGCCCCAAAACAACTCTTCTAACCCACCTAATCGTTTTCAACCCAACGGTCCTTCCTCGAAACGTACCTTCAACAATAATTCTTCCAACAACTATGGTAGTACCAATAACTTTGAAGGATTGATGTCCAATTTTATGGCATCTCAAGAAGCTCGTATAGCTAAATTCACATTCGAATTTAATCAACAACAAGTAGAGATGACCAATAAGATTGACAACTTATTGAAGGCCCTTACCAACCAAGTGCTATCACCTCCACATAAGGACGCTAGGACCACTAATAGCGGACACCAAATCAAGGACCCTTCTTCATCCAAACATGTCCACTTCGTCAACGTTGTCACTATTAGACCAATTGATAGGAGTGAGGAAAATAATGAACCTAAGGATGAAGTTAAGGAAGTCGAGGTAGATAAGGAAAGTAGGGTAAGCAAGATTGAAGAAGTAGATGATGGAGAGGACTACTTCAATAAGTTACCAACTAGAGAAGAACGGGCATACCATAAGGATTTATTCGATGACTCCGAGACACCATACTTCCTAGGTAACCCAATTATCAAAATGGGCGACCCTTCTAATCTCAATATACCATGCAACATTGGACATTTGCATGTGTGGAAAGCTTACATCGACCCTAGATCGCCCATAAACATCATGACTAGAGCCCAATACAACTTGATAATGAAAAATCAACTTAGGTATAGGGTATTCCCCGATAAGGGATGGATTAGTAACTTCATGGGAAGAGTTAGGGGATTACCGGTTTATGTAGGGAACTTCACCTATGTCAACGACTTTGTGATTGTAGAAGATATCCGCCCAATAGTCGATGTAAGTTTAACTCAAGTAGTCTTGGGAAAACCGGTTATTGAGGTCTCTAGAATGACTTATGAACCTTCCTTAGGGATAGTTAAATTTAAGAATGAGACCGATGAAGTGAACTACCAAATGCCATATAAGATAGAGCAATTCCAACACTTGTCAAACGTTGAAAAGGAGATTAAACAAGCGGTCTACTATAGGAATGATGAGGATAGACGTAGGGGATTAGACTATGTCATGGAAAGGATATTCGGTTTCTACAAGGATTGTTTGAAATTAGGACCGGATTATAAAACCGGACAAGAGGATGACCTAGAAACCGCGACCAACGATGAAGTCACGTAAGGTACGGCGACTTTGAGTCTAGCTACAAGACTCGTTAATAAAGAAAAGCGCTTCTTGGGAGGAAACCCGAGCTTTGTGTGTTTGTTTGATTGTTTATTTGATTTTATTTGTTTCCGTATGTATGATATTTCTTGTTATTGATTCATGATTCAAACTAACTTGTGAAAATGCTTTATTTTGTTTTTAACTTCGTCTTAATTACATATAAAGATATTTTGCAAAAGCTAAGTGTAAGGGAAATCTAAATCGGTTTATAAGAACAAATGAACATGAATCATAACAATGTAAATTAACATGCATATTAGTATTTGTTTGAGTCAAATGCTTGTATCGAGTCATAATGAATTTTTGCAGGAATTCCAGGAAGTAAGCTCTAGTTTTTCCAGAATTTTTCTGGAAACTTAACATGAGAATTCTGTCAGATCATTTCTGACGGCGTCAGGCATTACAACCTGACGGCGTCAGGCAATAATTTTCTGCAATTTTTGAAAGTTTTGTTTTTCTTCCGAAAATAAAAAGTTTTGTTAATCCTCTAACTTATAATCTCTAAGAATTCTGCAAAAATATTCATTCCACAAGCATTATATCCTATTATAGATTATACCGCCGATTTTATGCGAGGTTGGCCTTTATCTTTTTTTTCAGGTTAACAGGTTATTTTGGACAAGAAGATGATTTATATTTTGGAAGGGAAGCTTTGAGCGTTCATCTTTCTTGGAAGAAGATCTAACCATGTTACCTCACTATCCACATCAAACGAATCAGGGGAGTATTTGATTTCATTCTTTCATTTTATTTACTTTTACATCTTCGATTTGAACATTGGGGACAATGTTCGGTTTAAGTGTAAAGGGGGTAAATGAAGGCACCTTAGAGAATACAATTGGGCTTGATTTTTGTTTGTTTGATAGTAAATTTGTAATAAAACCGAGAGAAATATTTGTTAGGGCAATTTTAGCGCCAATTTAAAATTTTTTTACAACATTTAGAAGTGAGACTTTGGTCTTAATGAGCGTCTCATGGATAGGAAATTATATGACTAGCACAAAACCGTACCACTAAAAAATTTTCCACCCCAAATATGTGAGGTTCGCCCCTAGAATTGGTAGGAAAAGCATCAATTTTTGATGCTATGATATGAGTACCGGTAGCACTTAGATTCTAGAACTTGCGTTAGGACCATCTCAAACTCACAAGTGAGACTACATTCGTGTAGTTAGATCTACTACATGATAAGAGGCATTAGGATTAACCCATTGTTTTTACACCCGTGTTTTTGTTATAATTACATTGGCTACATTGGTCAAGTAATTCTCCCAAACCCTTTGCGATGTACCCATTTTTGGTACACGATACCCCTAGTACACCCCTCCGAGCCTATCTTTTCGTTTCGACCTTTGAGCATCTTACTCAAAGTGAGAATTTGTTACACCCCACTTAAATGTACACCCAAATCGCCTTAGCCTACCTTGTATGCACTCACCTTTAGTGCATTATTGTGACAACATTTGTTAAACCCTTTGTTAATTATCTAATCGATTACATGGTTGCTAAGTCGAGTCATATCCTTGTACATATCGTTTTGGGACGATTGGGACTCATGGGTAAAGTACTAGTGTAATGGAGTAATGGGGAAGAACAACATTATTACCCCCATATGTGCTAAATATTTTAAAAGTACTCCAAGTTTTTCAATTATCTTAATTCGAGTCATTAGAATAGTAATTGTAAAGTTATGTAAAATTTCAAGTGTAAAGGGAGAACCGAGGCCCCTATGATGTATTATTTTGGATGCTAGGGTAAGAATGTATGCAAAAAAAAAAAAAAAAATCGAAAAATCAAGAAAAATACAAAAAAATTAGAAAAAGAAAAGTTGAAAAAACATACGGACTACCATCCCGTCTCTTTTATGTTTGTTTATGTTTTTGTTGTTTTGTTTTTAGCTTAAGATTGAGTATAGTCTTGGCTTAGCAACATTGTATAGTGCATGTATTTGATCATGATAATTAACTCGCCACCATTATAATACCCTTATTCCAACCAAACCGTGTTTATCATATCCCTACACTTTACGTACAACCCTTTGGAAAGCCCTCTTTGATAGTTTATCTTAGGTGCTTACGCCTAGTGGAGGAGTAGTTGATCCTCTCCCAAGCCTATGGTAATCTATTTGCTATGACAGGTAGTGAGAGATATTTTCCGTTTTCATTTATGAGATATAATTCTATGACACTTGAGAGATGAGAGTATCCAAACACTATTTGTGAGGTGCTAGTGTATGATTTCCATGCTTATTATGATTAGGGTCGAATGACTATTTGTTGTAATTACTTTTATATTTGTGTTAAATGAACCATAACTCATATTTTGATTGGAATAAAAGCTTATTTGCTTGAGGACAAGCAAATCTCAAGTGTAAAGGTATTTGATGGGACGAAAAGTGTACCCATTTTAAGGGGTCATTTAAGCCCTAATTCGAGTAAATGTGATCAAATATTGCCCTAAATCGTTCCTTTTGTCATTTTAGGTACTTTTGAGAAGAATTCTGGAAAACATGCATATTTGGACGTTTTTGGAGCATAAAAGTGAAGAAAACGACAAAGTCTCAAAAGAAGCTGGAATTCCTACCTGACGGCGTCAGAGTCACAAGGTGACGCCGTCAGCCAACGTTGACAAAGGAGTGAAATCAGATTACACTAGACGCCCTATGAAGAAAACAAGATGTTTACACCTGACGGCGTCAGGTGTTAGAGAAAGTAGGCCGTCAGGTGTAATGCTAAAGAGTGACGGCCCAGAGCACATTTACAAGTGACGGCGTCAGAAGTAGATCTAGGCCATCCGAGAACCCTAATGACGGCAAGTGATGTGAGTATTTTGTAAGCTTAGTTTTTCCAAAGAAATATTCGTGAGAATATTCCTCGGGTCGTTTCCCAACGAAGGTTGACAGCGATTTCGACGTAACGAATATGAAAGTGTGAAGTGAATGAGATTTAAAAGTTGATTTTTGGATTATTACGCTACAATTATGAAATAACAATCAAAATTCAATTAATGAAACTAAAGGTACAAGTACATAAAGCACAAATGATAGGAACGTAAATGCGAACTAAAATAAAACGTCAATTTATCAAATTAAAAAGTGAAACCTAATCTATACTAAACTTACGGTCTTAAAAGAAATTTATAAAACTTAAATATGATAAAAGAAAATTTTAGGAAAAAGAAAATTATTATTTTGGCTTTTTATTTATTTAATATGAATTAAAAACTATTTTTGTATTTTTGTTTAATAAAAGAAAACTAAACTAATTATAAAATGAAAAATTTATTCTACAAATTTATTTTCTAAAAATCTTAATAAACTGAAAATGAAATTTAAAAATAAAATCAGAAACTATTTTTGTATTTTTGTGATTTATTTTGTAATTAAAAATGATTTATTATTCTAAAAACTATTTAAAAATGAAAATAAATAGTAAAAGAATTCAAATAATTCTGAAATTTTTACAGAAAATCTAAATCAATATTTGAAATCTAGTAACAATAAAAAAATGGAAAAATAAGCTGAAAAGTGCTTATTAGCTTAAAAACAGCTTATTACAAGTGCTTATTAATAAGCACTTGCAGCAAAACTGTGTAAAATTGATTCAGAAAGTTCAAAGTACTCAATTAAGCCTAGGAAAACTCAAACCAGACCATGATACCAAACAGATCACACAATTGGAACATTAAGCAGTTATGCAAGAAGCTCTAAAATAAGCAGAATTGAAACAGCAAAAGCTAAACACTCAAAGATCATGAAAATCACTTAAGTAAGATCTAATATACTCAAAATAATAAACAAGCTCAGTGAATCAACTCAAAAATACAAATGCAGTCCTAATTCTAACATCAGCAAATCAAGTGCTAAGTTCCTACTTTGCAGCAACAAAATAGCACTCAATAAGCTGTAAAAGTGAAATTCTAAGGGGGCAAAATGTATTCTACCTAGCAAAGAACAAGAAAATATCCCTATCACAATCTCTTAATTGATGCTCTAATTAAACCAAAGTTCAGCACAGAAAAAACACATATGTGACTGCAACAAGTCAGCGTATGCTGACTTTTGCATACTCATACACAGTTGACTATTCTAACTTTTGGTTGATCTAATCTCACTAATTATGATGTATCAAGCTGTAATGGAGTAAGATTAAGCTATTTAAATTACTTTAGAATCAACAAGTGAGAATAAGCTCACTGAATTACCTAACAGTTAACCACAAATGATATTGAAAAGCTAATTTTGACTTTTTATACATAAGCAAACTGTTTTATTGCTAGATATGAACTACCTTATCCTATTGCTAGCTGGTAATGCAGAAGTCTCATCAAGTAAACACAAAAATCACATTCAAACCTACAGATCCAAACGCTCTTTATGTGACTGTTTATACTATATCTAGCAGATTAAATCCTAGAATCACTGTACTAATGACCAAATCAGATGTAGAAATTATAGCAGAAGCTAAATCAACTACAAATGGCAACAATTAACAACTAAAATTCAGAATCACAAATACACTAAAACTATTCAGAAGCTTAACTGATATAACACTAAGGTCTACAAAAGCACACCAAAATCACACATCAAGCTAGAACAAGAACAAATAAAGCTGCACAAGAAGTATTCAACTAATCATTCAGCAATTTAACAGTCTATTCTACAAATCTTTACTATGCATATATGAGATTTGGAATGGAAAATTGAGACTTACAAATTCTGAAATCCTAACTGAAATAGGATTAGAAACCAAATCAAACCAATCCTATCATTAGATAGGCTATATCACCATCTCAGTAACACCATTAACCACCATATATCACCATCTACCACCGAGTTGACTTTCATTGACCAATTACTCTTTTATCATTTAAAGCTGAAACAATCTACCTTTACTACTGCAAACTTTTGAATTGAGCTACTGGAAATGTGTAAATGAGCTTTAAAACAAATTTGAAAACAACTAAATGCTTTGAATTTGAAATTGCAAGGAATTTAAAATGTAAACTGATTATATTTGAAAACTGAAATGAGTACAATTACAAGTCTGAAATATAAGTAAAACAAAATTACACTAAAATTACACCTACTCCTAAACTAGCTACCACTATCTAACCAGCTGAATTCGTTGGTGAAGAGGGCTTTATATAGCCTGAGCTCCAAGCTTGGCAGAAGGATCCAGAAACAGAATCTCCCTTGGAATATCCTAATTTGATCCCTTATGACACAAGTGCACCAATCAGAGCCCTAGAATTCACTTGGTGACGCGTCTTGACCAATGACCTTCAACCACGTGGCATTCCTTTGCTGTCAGGGTGTCAGGGGGTGTTGGGGAATGACTAACGTACCCTTAATTGCTGTTAAAACAAGTTGGGGTGGGGTAATTGATGGTAAGGGTAATTAGGGTTCTTGAGAGCTGGGTTAAAAGGGGAAAAGGGAGAAAATAAAATGGCGCGCTATACTTTTTTTATTATAATTTGTTTTGAACCGGGTTTTGGGATTTGTTGGGCTTGGGTTAATAATTAAGTGATGGGCTTGTGAGGATTGTGTGGGAGTGGGCTTTCGGTTTATAAGGGATAATGGATCAATGGCAGCTTTGGGTTTATGATTAAAGAGTTAAATTGGTTTATATAAAATCCAAGGACCAAATTTGTAATCTTATAAAGCACAAGGACCAATTCTATAAATTTATTCCAAGGACTAAAGTTGACCAATTATGATTCTCCAAGGACTATTGTTGTCATTTTGAGCTCAATTTAGGATCAATGCTTGAAAAATGATTCCCGGTTCCGGCTCTTGACACCTTTCTCATCTCGTGCTCGTTCTTGATCGTTTTTGTGTGATTCGAGTCTGTTTTTGCAATATCCTTACCTGCACAATCAGAAACGCAAAAACACATATATCTTTGGCATTTGTTAGCGTTTTTGGTCTTTTTGGTCTTAAATTGGTAAATAAAAGATATGTGATTTAACACATATCAAAATCCCCCAAACTAAGATATTGTCGTGTCCTCACGCAAGGGGATTCAATCACGCTTTAGAGATAAATAACTTCATAGCTCTTTTTACTTAATTTTGAAAAGTAGCAAAATGTTCGAAAGAGATACGAAACCATTTATTCCCTTAAACGCCCCGTTATTCCATTTTCCATTGTTCCACCATTTATTACACCTTATTACTTTTGAACTTTTCGCAACTTATTCGGGTGACGGTGTATCGACTTTCATTATCTTACGATAATTATTAGGTTCAACGAGTAGAAACACAATTCAAAGAATAGTGACCAAAAGGATAAAATTCGTCATCCTTGATTTTTCACAAGTCCCCAAACTAAGCTTATGAACGAGATCACCATTTATTTACAAGTTAGATGTCAATACTACTCATCGTAGTTACTTGTGTAAAAAACCCTTGTTCCCATATCTTAGTGTATCTAGAATTTTTTAAATTAAGTTGAGAAATGAATTGCTTCATATATTCTCGTTCCAATATGAATTAGTCCGATAAAGATACCAAGAATCCCAACGCTAAGTAGTTATCGATCTTCTCTTAAGAAGGTTTGCTCGAAAAATGAGGTCCACATCAAGGATATTGGATACATACATACAAAGACTATGGAATACATCAAAATAGACATAAGTTGGAGAGTACCTTCACGTGCACCTCATGCGCCCGATCTAGGATCATTCGCATGCACCTCACGTGCTACCAACTTTAGTCTTAACACTTAAGCTCATAATCCATAAATCTCAACATAAATCCTTATTCTTTCTTTTGATTTTTCGCTTTTTCACTTCTTTTTCATACTTTTTCTTGATACTTTTTCTCATATTTTTTTTCTTTCTTTCCTTGCCTTAGTAACTTCTCAACTCCGAACCTTCACGGTTTCAATCCAAGACCTACCGCCAACTTATTAGGTTAGAAGTAGGATCCAAGGTCCGATCTCAATCCGAAGTCTCAAAGCACCTTAGCTCTAATGAATACCGGGCTTTAAAGGGTAGCTCCGAAACCACATACGTATAACGCAATACAATACAATACAACTCAAAATGGCGTGTATCCTTGATGTGTACCCAATTTTTAAAGCAAAGATTCTCTTAAGAAGATAAAGAACTAAATTTCGTCAAAACCGAGACATCTTTAATTATTATACACAAGATATGGGGTGAAACAAGCTGATGGGAACAAAAGACCACAAGTACCTTCGATAAGCTTTAAAGAGAACCACTACTCCACGTATGGCATCTAACTTCAAATTAACACTATCATTTCTCGCTCTCCGCATTTTTAAAGTTCTCAAATAATGAGACTCGCGAATACTTAGCCGATAATCAGCCACGCATATATAAAGTCAATTACGGAAACTTGCAAACTCTAATAAAAGAATTCGCATTTTATAGCTTCTTATGTAAAAGACTAGCGAAAGCTTTTCAAGCCATGCATATATAAAGTAATGTACGGGAGCCGACAAAAGAGTAGCTCCTTGTGTACAAAACTAGCACAAGCTTATATGATCATCATTGGTTAAGGGAACAAGCTAGGGCTCAACACGCCCGGATCAAGTTAAAACTTTTATTCCTACTCTCGCCAGCGGAAAGTCGACACGGTGTCAAAACACTTATTCGAACTTTATTCTATTTTTCACAACTTTTCAACACTTATTCTTTTTCACATTTTTCCAAAAATTTTCAATTTATGTTATTTTTGCGGAAAAACGATGTTGCATGAGTAAACGACACAAATGAAAGTGCAAGTCAAATCAAATCGAAGATTGACCCCCCCCAAACTAAAATGAAATATTGTCCTCAATGTTTGAAAAGGTAAGGGTAATCCTAACATAAGTCTAGGGCCGTTTATTAATTATGCCAAAGATAAACATTAGTCGATAAGATTTAGGATATATGGATAAGCAACGATGAATGAGACTCGAGTGGAGACAAAACAACGAGCACGAGAGTCTTCATTATTCGGGCAAATCCTGGACAAACAACACAAACAACCACGAAACACAAGATTGGAAAAGGTCGCCCCTCCTCACGTTATTGGTTACAGAATAGAAAGAAGATAGAATGATAAGCATGGGGTGCCTCCCACGAAGCGCTTGTTTTTGGTCGAGTCGTATAGCTTAGACTCGCCCCGAATTTAGTTAATCTTGGGGGAGCAAATGGAACGGACAACCGGCAAAACGGAGATGCCGGGGTCAAAAACGGTGTCCTCACTCCCGGTGGAGTGGGAAGATGGAGAAATGATGGGATAAATGAAGAATGGGTGAAACACATTCATCGTTCAAATCATGGGTGGGTTGGGTGGGTAAAATATTAAGCATCAGATCATCATGATCAAAAGTCTCGTCCACCACTCCAAGAATAACATCATCCGTACCGGACTTAAAATTAACATCGGGTGGTTTCGCGGGCGGACGAGAAGAGTGAAAATCAAAGAGAAATGAGTCGGAGTCGGGAAGTAAATCACCATTAGGTTTTTCTTCAATAAGCACGTTTCTCTGAAGGTCATTTTCGTCATTCTCGATACCCGGAGAAATGATAGTAAGTTCATCGGAGAACTTCTCGTGAAGAGAATCAATCAAATTTTGTGAATCCTGGACCTCGGGTTCCATTTCGGACTCATCACAAGGAATATTGAAGATTGGATTATCAAGAGTCAATTCCAAATCAAAATCAAATAACGGATTTGTGAAAGTCATATTGAATGTTTCGGAAACCCTTGGAACAAGGTCATCAATATCTTCAGGATGATCGAATTCAACTTCGTTTTCTACATTATTCTCTTCTTCTAAGCTGACGAGCTCAGAAGGTACTTCGTCCACATAATCGATGTCTCCACAAGATAAAGAATCATCATTGTCGGAATCGGAGAACATCTCAACACGATCAATCGAATTATCAATCGGAGGTAAATCACACTCTTCTGCCGTATCAAAAACATATTTTTCAAAATCGGGTAAAGAATCCTTGAGCTCGGGCTCCAAAGGATCTGACGGCTCGATAATAACATCAACGTTGGTGTTCTTCGGAGGAAGAGAAGGTAACGGTTCTTCTTTTAATAGATTTTCAAGAAAAAGGATGTCTCCCTCCGAATCAAAATAAGCATCATCAATACTAGTCGAAATAGGATCATTATTAGCAAGAAAGGAATCGATCTCATCCAAAATGGAGTCACTTCCCTCATCCGGTGTGAGGGAAGGATGGGAAGAGTCGGGAATAGCTTCAGATATATCAAAATGATCTTTTACACCAATTTCAGATTCACCGTTAGAAATTTCCCCAGACTCACTTGGGATTGGGACAAGGTTCTCAACTCTAGACTTATTGAATTCGTCCGATTCCGTTGCCGGAATAGTGTCAAGAGGCTCGTCCCCCATTTTTAGAGAGTCCTCGGGTTCTACGGGAGGAAAAACGGAATCTTTGTGAGGATTAAGAACAATTGTAATTTTCTCATCCATCGTCGTAATCGTAGTAATTAAAATTCTTAAAAGGATTAGACGCTCTCTCTTCAACAAGTAATTCTGCAATAGACTTCTCGTGAGGATCGGGAGTATGAGTAAAACGATTATCCGTAAACTTTTGTAGCATTTCACCAAAAGATTTCAGTTCCTCCATAACTTTATCCGAAAATTGAAAATTTGACGAACTTTGAAAAGAATCACCATTTTAATACGGTACTTGCTCATACGAGTTTTGAAAAGGATGATTAAAATCGTTTTGAGGATAATTATCAAAACTCGTATCACAAGCATAAGACGTTTCAGCACACGGGACGTAACATATACAATTCGTGTATCCACATTGATTACAAAAACATTGTCCACATGGTAATCCTTCGTCGGATGGATTTCCACAATTAAAACAAGTGAACGAAGGTGGTGGTGGTGTCGGATAATAATCGGGAATGTTTTGAAGGATTGATCTTTGAACATACTCGGGAGAGTTACAAAACCAACAAACGCCGTCATGAATATCACTACCACATTGTTCACACGTACACCAAACACAAGAACCTTGAAAGAACGGTTCTCCACACTTAAAACAAAACGGATCCATAAGAATTAAACATAAGAGGGTTTGAGAAAAAGAATCAAATGTGAGAGGATAAGAAGATTATTTTTGGCATTTTGTAAACAAGAATCAAACATAAAATCAAAAATCAAATTGAAAAAGAAAATCTTTTTTTGGGTTTTTTTAACAAAGAAAACTTAAAATCAAAATCTTTTTGTCTTTTTCTTTTTATATTTTTTTCTTTTGTTCTTATTATCTTTTTGTTAACCGTTACGTCAAATGAAACCGTTTCGCTTTATGGGCTAATCGGGTAACAATTGATTTCACGATTATCTTTTGTTGTGAAAGCTTATTTGGTTCACAACCGCCCTCCTTCAACGGAAGACGGAGGATATTTATTATATTTTTGGGGTTTGTTGAATACTTGGTGACAAGTATTCCCTTTTTATTTTTTCTATTATTTTACTTTTTTGTTTTTTTCAAAAACGATAACTTCCTGGGAGAAGGTTCTTCAAATCACAAAACAACAAACGTAAACGTCAAATTCGTTTCAAGCCCTCCCCAGCAGCGGTGCCATAATTGATGTGAGTATTTTGTAAGCTTAGTTTTTCCAAAGAAATATTCGTGAGAATATTCCTCGGGTCGTTTCCCAACGAAGGTTGACGGCGATTTTGACGTAACGAATATGAAAGTGTGAAGTGAATTAGATTTAAAAGTTGATTTTTGGATTATTACGCTACAATTATGAAATAACAATCAAAATTCAATTAATGAAACTAAAGGTACAAGCACATAAAGCACAAATGATAAGAACGTAAACGCGAACTAAAAATAAAACGTCAATTTATCAAATTAAAAAGTGAAATCTAATCTATACTAAACTTACGGTCTTAAAAGAAATTTATAAAACTTAAAAATGATAAAAGAAAATTTTAGGAAAAAGAAAATTATTATTTTGGCTTTTTATTTATTTAATATGAATTAAAAACTATTTTTGTATTTTTGTTTAATAAAAGAAAACTAAACTAATTATAAAATGAAAAATTTATTCTACAAATTTATTTTCTAAAAATCTTTATAAACTGAAAATGAAATTTATAAATAAAATCAGAAACTATTTTTGTATTTTTGTGATTTATTTTGTAATTAAAAATGATTTATTATTCTAAAAACTATTTAAAAATGAAAAGAAATAGTAAAAGAATTCAAATAATTCTGAAATTTTTACAGAAAATCTAAATCAATATTTGAAATCTAGTAAAAATAAAAAAATGGAAAAATAAGCTGAAAAGTGCTTATTAGCTTAAAAACAACTTATTACAAGTGCTTATTAATAAGCACTTGCAACAAAACTGTGTAAAATTGATTCAGAAAGTTCAAAGTACTCAAGTAAGCCTAGGAAAACTCAAACCAGACCATGATACCAAACAGATCACACAATTGGAACATTAAGCAGTTATGCAAGAAGCTCTAAAATAAGCAGAATTGAAACAGCAAAAGCTAAACACTCAAAGATCATGAAAATCACTTAAGTAAGATCTAATATACTCAAAATAATAAACAAGCTCAGTGAATCAACTCAATAATACAAATGTAGTCCTAATTCTAACATCAGCAAATCAAGTGCTAACTTCCTACTTTGCAGCAACAAAATAGCACTCAATAAGCTGTAAAAGTGAAATTCTAAGGGGGCAAAATGTATTCTACCTAGAAAAGAATAAGAAAATACTAAAATCCCAATCACAATCTCTTAATTGATGCTCTAATTAAACCAAAGTTCAGCACAGAAAAAACACATATGTGACTGCAACAAGTCAGCGTATGCTGACTTTTGCATACTCATACACAGTTGACTATTCTAACTTTTGGTTGATCTAATCTCACTAATTATGATGTATCAAGCTGTAATGGAGTAAGATTAAGCTATTTAAATTACTTTAGAATCAACAAGTGAGGATAAGCTCACTGAATTACCTAACAGTTAACCACAAATGATATTGAAAAGCTAATTTTGACTTTTTATACATAAGCAAAATGTTTTATTGCTAGATATGAACTACCTTATCCTATTGCTAGCTGGTAATGCAGAAGTCTCATCAAGTAAACACAAAAATCACATTCAAACCTACAGATCCAAACGCTCTTTATGTGACTGTTTATACTATATCTAGCAGATTAAATCCTAGAATCACTGTACTAATGACCAAATCAGATGTAGAAATTATAGCAGAAGCTAAATCAACTACAAATGGCAACAATTAACAACTAAAATTCAGAATCACAAATACACTAAAACTATTCAGAAGCTTAACTGATATAACACTAAGGTCTACAAAAGCACACCAAAATCACACATCAAGCTAGAACAAGAACAAATAAAGCTGCACAAGAAGTATTCAACTAATCATTCAGCAATTTAACAGTCTATTCTACAAATCTTTACTATGCATATATGAGATTTGGAATGGAAAATTGAGACTTACAAATTCTGAAATCCTAACTGAAATAGGATTAGAAACCAAATCAAACCAATCCTATCATTAGATAGGCTATATCACCATCTCAGTAACACCATTAACCACCATATATCACCATCTACCACCGAGTTGACTTTCATTGACCAATTACTCTTTTATCATTTAAAGCTGAAACAATCTACCTTTACTACTGCAAACTTTTGAATTGAGCTACTGGAAATGTGTAAATGAGCTTTAAAACAAATTTGAAAACAACTAAATGCTTTGAATTTGAAATTGCAAGGAATTTAAAATGTAAACTGATTATATTTGAAAACTGAAATGAGTACAATTACAAGTCTGAAATATAAGTAAAACAAAATTACACTAAAATTACACCTACTCCTAAACTAGCTACTACTATCTAACCAGCTGAATTCGTTGGTGAAGAGGGCTTTATATAGCCTGAGCTCCAAGCTTGGCAGAAGGATCCAGAAACAGAATCTCCCTTGGAATATCCTAATTTGATCCCTTATGACACAAGTGCACCAATCAGAGCCCTAGAATTCACTTGGTGACGCGTCTTGACCAATGACCTTCAACCACGTGGCATTCCTTTGCTGTCAGGGTGTCAGGGGGTGTTGGGGAATGACTAACGTACCCTTAATTGCTGTTAAAACAAGTTGGGGTGGGGTAATTGATGGTAAGGGTAATTAGGGTTCTTGAGAGCTGGGTTAAAAGGGGAAAAGGGAGAAAATAAAATGGCGCGTTATACTTTTTTTTATTATAATTTTTTTTGAATCGGGTTTTGGGATTTGTTGGGCTTGGGTTAATAATTAAGTGATGGGCTTGTGAGGATTGTGTGGGAGTGGGCTTTCGGTTTCTAAGGGATAATGGATCAATGGCAGCTTTGGGTTTATGATTAAAGAGTTAAATTGGTTTATATAAAATCCAAGGACAAAATTTGTAATCTTATAAAGTACAAGGACCAATTCTGTAAATTTATTCCAAGGACTAAAGTTGACCAATTATGATTCTCCAAGGACTATTGTTGTCATTTTGAGCTCAATTTAGGATCAATGCTTGAAAAATGATTCCCGGTTCCGGCTCTTGACACCTTTCTCATCTCGTGCTCGTTCTTGATCGTTTTTGTGTGATTCGAGTCTGTTTTTGCAATATCCTTACCTGCACAATCAGAAACGCAAAAACACATATATCTTTGGCATTTGTTAGAGTTTTTGGTCTTTTTGGTCTTAAATTGGTAAATAAAAGATATGTGATTTAACACATATCAGCAAGCTGACGGCGTCAGGACCCATAACCTGACGCCGTCAGAATGTAAAATCTATATATACTTTTCTATTTTTCATTCATTAGTGTGGAACTTTTGGTACAAGTTTGGGAAAAACCCTAAAGACGAATTTGGCTGTATTTTCAAGGGTTTTTCACCCTTGAATCCTTCATGTTCAATTAAAGATAAGTCCTCACTTAAATTAATCAATATGTCTATGTGTTGGTTAATTATATCTTATGCTTGTCTTTCAATTAACATGCTAGGCTAGATTTTTCTTGTGTTTGCTTAGATCTAATGAAACCTAACTATTAATTATTGGTTGATTGGTGTGTTGTTACTTGTTTTGGATGAATGTTTCATCAATGTTAGGCTTAAGAAAACTGGCTAAACTCCTATATGGTAACATGCTTGAACGTCTTAAGAAACATGTAACTAATGTGTACTAGGTTATTAAGGTAGTATTTAACGCATGAGCCGCTGTTTACAATCCCTATGATTGGGTGCTTTACGCATCGTTGTAGGAGGAGATAAGAGCTCATAGAATTGGGGAGATATGTACGCCACCCCATGAATTGTTAAGGAATACACCCGTCATCCACGCAAGTAATACATGCACCAATTAACCGGTAAAAGATAGTTAGGGAGTAAGGAAATCTAAGTAAACACATTTGTCTCCATATAAGTTTTCACAACCACAATAGTTTAGTTGTTTTATTTTTAATTGCAATTGTAGTTCTTGCGTTAGTTGACTAGCAACTAATTCCGCCCACTCCTCCAAAACCCGAGATTTTACTTGCTTTCCATAAAAATATAAAAATTCAAAAATAATCTTCCTTCACCCTTAGACCTTTTAGAGTAGTTTTTCTAACCTAACGAACACTATTCCCTGTGAGAGAACGATCAATCCCCCGTACTTACCACTACACTATACTACATCGACAAGGTACACTGCCTGGTGGGATTGCATACTTCTCAAGATCCCTTAAGAGGTAAAACCTGTTGTGTGGTCGCAATCCCACATCATCAGGCTACTGATCATATGATACCATTGATTAAAAATCTTATTAATGCTGCAAAATTGCTATTTGAGCCAAAGATAAATCTTCCAACTGGTCTTACTTCTGCCATAACACATACTGGGAAAGTTAAACTGAACAATGAGCTTATTCTTAAGAATACTCTTGTTGTTCCTTCTTTCAAGTTTAGTCTCCTTTCTGTTCTTAAGCTTACTCAAGATATTAATTGTTTTGTTACTTTCTTTCCCAAATTTTGTGTTGTTCAGGATTTGACAACAAAGAGAGTTCTAGCTCTGGGTGATGCGTGTAGTATAGTTATTTTGCCTATTCAAGTTTTAAATTTATATTTAGCCGACTTATCCTAACACACACACTAACGAGCAGTGTACCCGATCAATATGTAGATAGTGGTAAGCAGAGTGTAGATCACTAAGAGTGGAACGTAATATCTAGTTAACCTAATCAGTATTTTAATATCCTAAGTTAGTTTTACACCTAATCTAACGCAAGTGGGGGTTTAGTCTGAGAGACTAACACAGTTTTAGTAGATTAAACAATAAAAGTAAAACTAATAAGAACGAATCAGAGAATAACAAACACGTACACGGATAGATAATAGATACAGAAAGAAGGCCTATCCTATGGTTAAGTAGCTTGTCACTTGTTTTATTGCTAGTTTTATATGATGAGTATCGTAATCTTATCTGTCTCGTTGGATCCTAAATATAGGCAAGTAAACTCTTAATGATCACTTATGCCTATCCCACTTATCTAGACACTAGTTAAGTAGGCGAGGAGGGGGTATGGCAGCCCGAGCAAAACTCAGCTAGACACAGAGGTTATCAATGCACATATACAAGTCACCAAAAAAACATCATATAAACTTTAGTTGATGGGAAAACAATTTTAAGGGGAGCAGTATGGTGGCCACAAGCCCATCAATCCTGATGAATTAAAGCTTACTATTACAGATAAAACAAAACTACTTAATGAATTATACATATGTAGGACCTTCTTACTGCTCTAAGATCTTTGTTTAGGGTGTGTCTTGTGTTGCTTCTTCATCTGAATTCATCTCCTTAGGGTTATGTTGCACACAAAATTCGTAGGTAATGATGGTCTATTTATAGTTTCTGTCTGCGAGCACGATGCGGCCCATCAACTAAGTAGATACGGTGCATTGAGGTAACTTCGCGTGGGGTCCAAGATTATTATATTCTGGAATCTTCGTACACCGTCTTCAGATGCAGGGTAACTTAAATCATTATGCGACGCATGTCCTTCAGTATCTTGGATTGTATCTGGTGAAGTCTTGATAGTGATACGTTGTATGTCAATAATGTGATGTGACGTATCTAGAGTAGAACAAGTTGGATCTTCTTCGTTGACCAAAGTTTCATATGCGGCGCATGATAAAATTACATGTGGCATATTCTTCAAAGTCAGGCAATGGTCTTCGAATTCATCTAAGTATGATAGTACGACGCATCTTTCTAGAATGATGCGGCGTATCTCCTTGATTTCAGTAGACTTTTCCATCTTGATTAATTTGCTCCATAATTCGTCCAAAATCGCCAAGTTTCACCAATGCTTGTTATTTCCAGAGAATCACTAAAGTAAACAATCAAGCACCGATTCTCATACATAATTAAGTAAAACAAGTCAATTAAATAGGATAAATGATGTCAATATAATGTACTTATTTGATGTCATCACTAGGTAAGCAAAGATCAGGGATCTATCTTTTTCTTAATGTTCCTCTTCAGTCAATTGATGCCATAATTCAGTCATTAGTTGTATCCACCTGTGTGACTTCTAGTTTTCTTTCTTATCATGCAAGTTTTGCTAGTATGCTAAATAAAGCTGTTACAACTTGTAATCAGTCATATAGTTTGTAGCATCTTAGATTAGGATACATTTCTGATTCAAAATTGCAACATGTCACTTGTGTTCCTAATTCTACTGTCAAATCAAATACAATTTCATGTGTTTCTTGTCCTATGGCTAAATTTACTAAGCTACCTTATCTACTCAGTGATTCTCATGCTCTTGAAATATTTGAACTTATTCACATTGACATTTGGGGTCCTTAAAAGGTTGCTATTAATGGTAAATACAACTATTTTATCACCATGGTAGATGAATGTAGCTGAGTTACTTGGACATATCTTTTGGTTCATAAACTTGATTCATTATTATAACGTCAGAAGCATTCATTCAGTTAAAAATACAACCCTAAAAACACTCTCTCTCTGGCGATTTTTCCCTCCCCCTAACTTCTAATCGTTTTTTCACTTAATCTCTTATTCCATTGTGTTTCCAGCATTAAGATTGTTGGTATTAATTTAGCATTCGTGTTAATTAATATCTTATCAATTTTGTATTTGTCACACAGGATATTAGGTGTTTCTGTGTAATCGGTTGTTAGGGTTTTAATCGCTAATCGTTTTTTAGGAATCCCTAAATTGTGCTATTCGCTTTATCCTTCCATCTATTGTTGGTAATCGGTTTCCTAATCGACCTTATCATCTTTTTGGAGGTAATCGTTTTTGTTGGGGATTTTATAACCGACCTTGCTTACAAGTTACTATATTAAGTCTGGTTGGGTTTTTTTGTGATCATACACCTTATTTATTAAGTTAGTCGGTTTTCAATCGATTTTATATATCAAGTGTGTGATTATTATGGCTGGTGGTTGATTCGTGGTGGGGTTCGCTTAAAACCCTAACTTTTCAGTCAGGGTTTTTCATTATTGGTCGATTTAATTGATTCGCTGTTCTAGGGTTTGAGAGATGAATAAGGGATTTTTTAACAACTTGAATGCTTCTGAAGGTGGTAAATCTTCTGATGGTAACGTTAGGGTTGTTGTACGTGAACCTATTCCAACCATGAATGTTAGCTCCGTTAGCCTTGATGAGTTGGTCCCTGAACAAGTGAAGCCGGTTTCACTTGAATCTTTTGTTAGTGATCCTAATGGTTCACATGGGGCTGTAAACCAATCTCATGTTGATTTGTCGAAGGTGACTATGAGGAAACATAAGAAGCCTAAGGGTGTTAATCCTAGTTCTAATCAGCCTATACTTGCATCATCTGGTCCTATTATTACTGAGTGGAGTGTTGATGATAGAGATATTGAATTATCTATGATTGTGGACAAGAATAATCAAGTGAAGCCGGTTTCACTTGATCCTTTAGTTAATGATCCGAATGGTCCACATAGGGCTTCTAACAAGTCTCATAGTTCTGATAAGGTTGATACGAATGCACATGGGGCTGTTGGTATTGAGAAGGTTGGTGTGGATGCTTTGAAACAAACCTCTACATCGTATGCTGGTGTTACTTCTAATGAACCTAAGAAATACATGTCTAACTTTCGTAGGCTGGAGTGTAGCAAGAAACCAAACAGTGTGGATCTTTCTGTACCTATGAAAGTGGTTGAAGAGGTGAACACTAGGTTTGAGAATACTCTGTATGGGTACTTCCTTGGCCAACGACTTGCTTTTCCTGTTGTCGATTACTATGTACGCAATGCGTGGGCTAAGTTTGGTATACAGAAGGTAATGATGAATGCAAAGGGGTTCTTTTTCTTTAAGTTTAACTCGAAGAAAGGTGTTGATGATGTTCTTGAAAACGGTCCTTGGTTAATTAGAAATGTACCTATTATTCTTANTGAACACTAGGTTTGAGAATACTCTGTATGGGTACTTCCTTGGCCAACGACTTGCTTTTCCTGTTGTCGATTACTATGTACGCAATGCGTGGGCTAAGTTTGGTATACAGAAGGTAATGATGAATGCAAAGGGGTTCTTTTTCTTTAAGTTTAACTCGAAGAAAGGTGTTGATGATGTTCTTGAAAACGGTCCTTGGTTAATTAGAAATGTACCTATTATTCTTAAACCATGGACATTGAACACCAACTTGCTTAAAGAGGATTTGACCAACATCCCAGTGTGGGTTAAATTCCATGATGTCCCTCTGGCTATGTTTTCTGATGATGGTCTTAGTCTGCTTGCCACAGTGATTGGTACACCCAAAAGGTTAGATGCTTATACTAGCCAAATGTGCAAGGACTCATGGGGCCGTAGTAGTTTTGCCAGATGCATGATTGAAGTGAAGTCGGATCAGGTTCTTCGGGATAGCCTCACTGTTGAGATACCTTTACTTGATGGTACGGGGTCGACTATTGAGACGATTCGGGTTGAATACGAGTGGAAACCACCGCGTTGTGATAAGTGTAAGATCTTTGGTCATACTCTTATTGATTGTCCTAAAGTTGTTGTGCCCTCTGCTCAGCCTACTATGCCTGTTAATGATGGTTTCAAGACTGTTAATAACAAAAAGAAAGGAAAGCAAGGTGGTCCTACAATCTCGAGTCAAGGAGGGTTTACTAAACCAGTTGTGGATAAGCAGCTTCAGTATCGACCCAAAAAGACTACTCATGAACCTAAGAAAGTGGATGGCAATACGAAGAATGCTTATGATGTGGCTAGTTCGAGTGGTAGGAAGATCTCTACATCTAACCAGTTTGATGCTCTTAATATGGATGATACGAATACTTTAGGTATTCCTACTACTGACACTAATAAGGATGTGGATTCTGGTCGTACACTGGAAGTTAATGAGGTTGAGTCTACTAAGACAGGTACTGCATCACAAGAACCTCTTGTGAGTGATTTGAAAGAGAAGGAGTCGGTTGTGGCTCCTAAAACTAGTGATTCTTGTACTCCGCCCGTCTCTTCTACTAAGAGAGTTAACCCTTTTTCTAAGGTGGGAGAGATCGTGGTTTCTGATTCTGATGATGAGGTGGTTGCTAACCAATTTGATGAGTCTGCTAATCTATTCGGTGGTGGCCAAGAGTTTGAGGATGATTATGATGAATATGACTATGATGACTATGCGAACCAGGTTTATGATCTTCCAGGGAATTTGGATGCTTTTAATGCCATGTATGGCACCAAGCTTCAAGGTCTTAGGAAGTAATTTTATTTCGTTATGTCCTATGTTATCCTTTGAGTAATGGTTTGTTTTCTTGATTTGAAAATAGGAAGTATCTTGTTATGTAAGCTTTTTGCCTATGTAATGGGCTCAGATATGGGATTTCACCCACATCCATTGTACTTAAACGTTTTTGGTTAATATATTTACCAGGGTGCAGGATTACTCCCCTTTACCCAAAAAAAATCTTGATTCATTATTTGTCCTCAAATCTTTCATAAGTTTTGTGTCAAGAAAGTTAAATAAGAACGTAAAGACAGTGAGATTAGATAATGCTCTTGAGTTTGTTAAGGGACCTTGTCACTTGTTTTTGTCTGAACAAGGCATAGTGCATCAAACTTCATGTATACATAGGCCTAAAAAAATGCAAGAGCAGAAAGGAAACATAGGCATATTCTGGAAGTTGCAAGAGCTTTGAGGTTTCATTCTCATTTACCTTTACATCTTTGGGGAGAATGTGTTATTACTGCTACATATTTAATAAATAGAATGCCATCCTTTGTACTTCACAACAAAACACCATATGAGATTCTATTGAAACAAGTTCCTAAATATGATCATTTAAGAGTGTTTGGCAGTTTTGCTATGGCTTCTAATCCCACAAGAGTATCTGATCAGTTTGCTCCCAAAGGTGTACCATGTGTTTTCTTGGTATATCCTCAGCATAAAAAAGGATACAAACTTCTTAATCTTCTTAACCAAACAAACTTTGTGTCCAGGGATGTTACATTTTATGAGGAAATATTTCCTTATTCTTCTGCTAGTATATCTAAATTTCTAAAACCCTTACCTTATGATTTACCTCATTCTCCCACACCATTGTCTTTTGATGGCTTTATATCCACCATAATCTCAAATGAACAAGAACCATTAGTTTCTTCTCAAAGTCAATCAATGCCCATTGAGAATCAAGCTTCTAGAGCTACTGAGAATCAAGCTTCTACAACCACTAAGAATCAAGCTTCTACATCTAATCTTGTTCCTATCAGGCAATCCACAAGGCAATCTAAACCTCCTAACTAGTTAAAGATTATGTTACCAAACTGCCACATGTTCCTATGGCAAATCAAGTGTCTACTCCTATGGTTCACAGTCAGTTTCAAGATTTTCTGTGTGCTCGTGTATCTACATCTGATCCATGTAATTTCAAAGATGCTGTACAAGACACTTCTTGGTGTGAGGCTAGGAATGCGGAGTTAAGAGCATTGGAGGATAATGAAACTTGGGAGGTAACATCTTTACCACAAGGAAAGAAGGCTATTGCATCTCACTGGGTCTTTAAGACTAAACTTAAAGCTGATGTAACTATAGAAAGGAAAAAGGCTAGACTTGTGATTAATGGAAACAGGCAAAGGAAAGGCGTAGATTTTGAAGAAACATTTGCTCCTGTAGCAACGATGGTTACTGTGAGATCTTTGTTAGCTGTGGCTGCAATGAACGGGTGGGATATATGTCAAATGGATGTCTCCAATGCTTTTTCTTCATGGAGATTTATTAAAGGAAGTGTATATGAGAATGCCTCCAGGGTATGTTGGAAAGGGGGAGTGTGTTCAAAATGTTCATAATACTACTTCTCTAATGTGCAAATTAAATAAGTCACTATATGGTCTTAAACAAGCACCACAACAGTGGTTTTCTAAACTTTCACATGCTTTGCTTTCTTTTGGCTATCAACAATCCAAGGCTGATTATTCATTGTTCACCAAGAAGGATGCAAACTCTTTCACTGCTATTTTGGTATATGTAGATGATTTACTTATCACAGGTAGTGATCCCTCTCAAATACAGAAGTTGAAAGATCAGTTAAGCTCTACATTTCACATGAAAGACTTGAGTCCTTTGAATTATTTTCTGGGAATAGGAGTCACAAGAGCAGATCATGGTATTTTTATTTCTCCGAAAAAGTACACTTCGGATCTTCTTAAAGAGTATGGTGTTCTGAATGCTAGACCACATAAGCTTCCAAAAGATCCTAATCTCAAGTTGCAAGCTGATATGGGAAGTCCTTTAGCTGACCCTGAACCTTACAAAAGACTGATAAGTAAACTTATTTACATAACTGTAACTAGGCCAGATATTTGTTATATTATTTCAATTACTCAGTCAGTTTATGCAAATTCTACATCCATTCATATGCAAGCTGCAAAACATTTATTGAGGTACTTGTTAAATTGTCCTGGCCAAGGTGTTATGTTAAATCATAAATCAGCAGCTCATTTAACTGCATACTGTGATTCAAATTGGGCAAGTTGCCCAATGTCGAGAAGGTCAACCACTGGATATTGTATTCTATTGGGTAATTCACCTATCTCATGGAAATCTAAAAAGCAAGCTGTCGTAGCAAGATCTTTAGCAGAAGCTGAATACAGAGCAATGACATTAACCTGTTGTGAAGTTACTTGGGTAGTGTCTCTTCTAAAGATCTTGGTCTTACTGATTTAGGTCCTGTTGATTTTCATTGTGACAATCAAGCTGCTCTACATATTGCTGCCAATCCAGTATTTCATGCAAGGACAAAACATATAGAAGTGAATTGTTATTTTGTTAGAGATCAGATTAAAGCTGGACTTGTTAAACCTTCCTATGTCAATACCAAACTTCAATTGGCTGATGTGTTTACTAAAATTGTATCAGTGGATCAGCACAAGCATTTATTGGACAAGTTGGGAGTTTCAAGTTCTTTACACTCTAAACTTGAGGGGGAGTAAAGAAGACAGTCACCTAATGGAAACATGAAGGGCCAAAGATACACATAGAGTATTCCATAGGGACTGTAGTGTAAATATTTTAGAAAATTATTTCCCTCTTTTGTATATAAAGCTACTTTCTTCTTCACTTTGTAACAAGAATTTAAATAAGGGAATGTCTAACCAATGCCCTAAGGGCATTGGATAAGACTTGTCTTTTTGTGCAAGAACCCCACTCAAAAGCATAAAAAGGACCTAAGGGCATTGGATAAGACTTGTCTTTTTGTGCAAGAACCCCACTCAAAAGCATAAAAAGGACACATAAATAATAATTTTTATTAAAAAAGTAACATGAACCCGCATAAAAAGTCACAAAATGACAAGTCTTAGCCAATGCCCTTAGGGCATTGGTTAGACATTCCCTTTAAATAATACAATCATTTCACCTCTTTCATTTCTTTTCTTCTTAATTTCATAAGGCCTTTGCAACTAAAACATCTCTTGCTTTGTAAATTTTTTCGTTTTCTTGATCATGGTTGAATTAAGCGTTCTCATAGCTTTATAAAATACTAGAATCCCGTTATAGAATGTCTTAGCATAATATAAGAATGATGATAGTCGTGGTATGCTTATTATAAGTTTTTCATTGCAATTTTAATTTGACAAGTATTTAATATTACTTTTCACAAATAAAAAACATTAGGATATAAGATCATTTGAGGACGAAATATTTTTTACATACCAAGGGACTAATCTCCACCATTCATCTCCCCTCCATCTTTATTTGATCTAATGGATGAGATTAATCACAACAATTTAAAAAACCCACTTTCATCCTCTTTTTTCAAATATTAATATCTTTCAAACCGTTAATCGTTAATCGAAAAAAAATATACCGTTACGACGAGCATTTAATTATCTTTCTATAGATATGCATTGTGATATACTTTCGACAAAAAAATTTCGTTTTTTTCAGTTTTTTTTTCATGGCCTGAAAAAATCCACATATGATATATCATATATGATATTACATATCATATATGATATGCAATATCATATATGATATATCATATATGATATCGCAATATATATATGATATATCATATATCATATATGATATATCAGCATATGATTTATTTCGGGCCCCGAAAACGTGAAAAAATACTGAAAAAATTTTTTTTGCGAAAGTATATCAGACATATGCATATCTATAGAAGTCGAATATATAATGCTCATCCGATGGTATAATTATTTTCGCTTAACGATTAACGGTTTAAGAGATAATTAAATTATAAAAAATGGGTGAAATATTAAATGCTTTTAATCTCAACCATTGATTTCTTTTTAGATGGATGGTGGGGATGAGTCCCTTGGTATGTGAGGAATGTTTGGTTTTTTAAATAACTCAACTCAAACATTAGTTATGACGGCTTAGAAAAACATGGTCGACTGGATTTTTATTTATTGAGAACATATTAATAAAGACTCATTTAACATTTTCACATATGAAATTGTTCACCGGCTCTATCTTAAATTTTTTTTTATCTACAAAGAATCCAAATTCCAAACTTAGTCAATTCAAAATTTCTAGACTCGGTGCAATACACAGCTGTTAAAACATCTTAAATATCGACACATATGTTTGTGACGATACTTTTTCCAAAAAGTTGGAGTATATATTAGCTAACGTTGGGTCCGTGAAATATTACTAAAATTCCCTTGTAAAATGACAGGTGACATGAAATAGGAATATCCACTATCAAACATACAAATGTATGGTTCTGCAAGTGTGAACAAGTGAACACTTGATGTTAACATCAAAATATTCAAAGAACGTGAATGTGGATATTGTTTTAAAGATTTAATTAAGAGGCACCGTCAAAATATTAGAAGTAACCAACAAAATCTGAAAATATCTACTAGATTTTGTTCAACGCTTGTTCAAAGAGGTTTTAAAAGAAGATAGTAGGCCACATCACTTGGTATATATATATATATATATACATCACTTGGTATATATATATATATATATATACTCGCGCTACTTATAGTAAGTGTATGTTAAGAGGTATCTACGAGTAGTTTAATGAGGTTAGAGTTATACCCAAACTAAAGAATTTAGTCAAAAGTATTAAAATAAAAACCCTCACTCTCAAAATTGTGGGCTTTGCTTTTTGATATTTTAAAATAGGAATTTGCTAACGGATGCCCACCGGACACTTTATAAAATGTAAACAAATGGATTTAATATCTAATTAATATACTTAAACTTTCTTTTTATAATAAAATATGCATTTAATAAACCTTAAATTAACTTATAATTTTCCATAATTAAATATAATTTTTAATTTAATACACTCAAAGTTTTCATATATTTACACCTTATACCCAGTGGGCACCCGTTAGCAAATCAATTGTCTTTTTATTTTCTTTTCAATCAATCAAAAGTATTAAAAAGATATAAATATGAAATCTTATTGGTTAATGATGATGTATGGTCCGGAAAGGAAAAAAAAAATGAGTCCGGGCTGGAGCTGGACCTATTCGAGCTAGAGCTGGACCTATCGGGGCTGGAGTTGGACCTATCTGGGCTAGAGCTGGACCCATCGGGGCTGGAGCTTGACCTATCAAGGTTGGAGCTGAACCTATACGAGCTAGAGCTGGACCTTCCTTGGCTGGCTGATGCAGACTCCAGAAAAAGAAACATTGCAGTTTCCCGCCTAAATGCGTCGCTATCGCGACCCGTGACCACCAGATAATGACAATAAAGCCCACCTACAAATAGAGTGCATTTATCACTCTCAACAGTATGATCTTCTCTCTCACTAACACATACACATACTTCTCTACCTACAGTGACTTGACTGCCGGAGAGTGGTTCCGAGGCTTCGGCCTTGGGACCCTTTCTAACCGGTTTATTTCTTGTACTGCGTCAGACTTCCATGCTCGGGATGATGTGGAGCGGCTCAATCTATTGTCAAAACTAGCCCGACGGATTTATGCTTCAACAGTTAAGGGTATAACAGTTTTACTTTTCATAAAGTGTGTGTTTTTTGTCCGAGACATTAATTTTAAAATGGATAGAGCAAATAAATGACGCTTTCTATAGGATCAACAAGGGGTTCGTTGCCCGCCGCGTTGCGGCCGGGCTTTTTTTTATTTTTATTTTTTTATTTTTATTTTATTTTTTTTTCTCGCAAAAGACTTCAAATTTGGTATATATTTTTTTAGGTATTGTAATGATTTTTGCTAATTTTAAAAAACTTATTTTTAATTAACCCCATCAAGTCATCGGGTACCAGTTCGACTGCCGGGTCAACACGGTTTTCCATTTACTTTTTTTTGACCGGGTCAACCCGGGTCAGCTGGTTCGATCTGCGGGCCAACATGGGTCAACCCAGTTTTTATAAAAGAAATTTTAATATTCTTATTTTTTTTGATACATCATTCAGAATAATAACGGATATACATATCTTAGCATATTTAGTTACGTGGTAAAGTTAATATATATTGTCTATATGGGGCTCTTGTCTGTATGATATTGTATTCATATTAGGATAATTATAATCGTTTTTTCGAATTCATGTTACGGTTATTATAATCAGTAGTTGACGCCATTTTCTTCTTGCCTTCATAAATATTTTTGAATTTTATCGTGTTGACGTTCGGGTGAAGTTTCCAAAATTTTCCATTAATTAATGGGAACATATATTTAGTATATATAAAGAATATAGGAGCAAAATCCTCGCACAAACAAAACCATCAGTTGCCACCACCTTACGGGCCGACTGAGCTGAGTACCAACAAACCAAAATAAGCCCAATGTAAAGCCCAAAAAAAACATTTTTTTAATGTTAACATCAACAGAAATAGTATATATAGAGAATGTATCAATTCTAGTTAAATGCGACAAATTACACCCAAACTAAAGAATTATTGTTATGAATTTGTGTTTCTTTCATAATAGATTCTACAAGTTTAATTTTATCGATTCTAGTTAAATGGTACAAATTACACATTATCGGCCATATGGTAATGCTGTCTAACTTTTTTGCTCACATGACATCTATACAGGCAATTGTATATTTGTATGGAATTACTTTTAGTTCATTTGCAATACTAGTTTTAGTACAGTTTCACTTATTAAAATTGTATATATTACCAATAAAATACACATAGACAACTAACAACAATATAGACGTCTCAAAACAGTTAGGGGCGTGCCCAAGACCATTATGAACAGGATGGTATGGTATGGTCTCCAGTCAGATTATATGAGAACCGATTTCTAGTCTTTGATCGGTATTAGTTTTATTTTTTGTTTTTCATTATCCTGATTAAGAATACGCAGTAACAAAAGTAGGAGGTCTCTCACGGTTTCACTGGACCTCGATCGAATTAAGATTCGTAGTGTTAATTTTGGTAAAAAAAACTTCAAGGGTGCGTTTAGTTGAGGGAAAACACCTTTCTTTTCCACAAAATGTTTTGTGGAAAATAAAGAAAACATAGATCGCTTTCAAATTAGTGTTTTCCAACAAAATTCACTACAAAACACAAAATTCCAATTTCCAAGTTTAATACACAAAACTACAAAACATTTTTTTTCTTGTTTTCCCCTATTTTCATTTAAAATACCCTCCAATCCGTTTTCGTACATTTTTATACGTTTTCGTCGGTTTTTATCCGTTTTTGTCTGTATTTCTCTGTTTTCGTCCGATTTTTATGTTTTCGTCCGTTTTTTAAGTTTTCTTCCGATTTTTTACGTTTTCGTCTGTTTTTCACGTTTTCGTTCGTCTTTTTACGTTTTCGTCTATCTTTTTACGTTTTTGTCTGATTTTTTTACGTTTTCGTATGTTTTTTTTACGTTTGCGTCCGATTGTTTACGTTTTCGTCCATGTTTTTACGTTTTCGTCAGTTTTTTTACGTTTTCTCCTGATTTTTTACGTTTTCGTCCGTTTTTATACGTTTTCGTCTGCTTTTACATTTTCGTCCGTTTTTTTTACGTTTTCGACCATTTTTTTACGTTTTCGTCAGATTTTATACGTTTTCATCCGCTTTTTTACATTTTCGTCAGATTTTTTTACGTTTTCGTCTGTTTTTTTACGTTTTCGTCCACTTTTTTACGTTTGCGACCATATTTTTTAGGTTTTGGTCAGATTTTTTTACGTTTTCATATGTTTATTTACGTTTTCGTCTGATTTTTTGCGTTTTCGTCCACTTTTTTACGTTTTCAAAAGTTTTTTTATTTTTATTTTTATTTTTATTTTTTTTTTACGTTTTTGCCTGTTTTTTTTACGTTTTCGTCTGATTTATTACGTTTTTGTCAACTTTTTAACGTTTTTAAATGTTTCCTTACGTTGTCGTCCATTTTCGTCTATTTTTTAACGTTTTTGTACGGTTTTTTAATTTTTCGTCTGTTTTATTATGTTTTCGCTCGTTTTATTATGTTTTCTTACGTTTTCGTCCTCTCTTTTATGTTTTTTTTTTAAGTTTTCGTCCATTATTTTACGTTTATTTACGTTTTCGTCAGACGAAAAACGTGAATAAAAGATGAAAACGTAAAAATCAGACGAAAACGTAAAAAATGGCAAGAAAACGTAAAAATAGGATGAAATCATAAAAATAACGAAAACTTTAAAAAATGGACAAAAACGTGAAAATTAGACAAAAACAGAAAAAAAACAGACGAAAACGTAAAAATCAGACGAAAATGTAAAAAAGCGGACGTAAACGTAAAAAAACAGACAAAAACGTTAAAAAACGGACGAAAACGAAAAAAAATCTGACGAAACTGTAAAAAAACAGACGAAAACGTAAAAAATCAGACAAAACCATAAAAACAGATGAAAACGTAAAAAATCGGGCGAAAGCATAAAAAACGGATGAAAACGTAAAAAACGGACGAAAACGTAAAAAATCAGACAAAAACGTATAAAAAATCGAACGAAAACGTAAAAAATCTGACGAAAACGTAAAAAAACGGACGAAAACGTAAAAAATCTGATGAAAACATAAAAAATCAGATGAAAACGTAAAAAACACTGACGAAAACGTAAAAAAACTGACAAAAACGTAAAAAAGGGGACAAAAACGTAAAAAAAATCAGACGAAAACGTAAAAAAACTGACGAAAACGTAATTTGATTTTTTATTTTACTCTTTTAATTCTTTATTTTTTATAATTTAGTTGGTTAGTTTATAATATTTGTTTTTGTGTTTTGAAGATGTTTTTGTTGAACCGTAGAGGGGGGGAGGTGAATACGGTTTCTTCGGCTGTTTAGATGTTTAAAAACTTTAAGCCAAGAAGATCACCAAGTGGTTGTACAATAATCCAACAACCACAAATACAACCAAAGTATATAAAGCAAGTAAAGAACACAACGATATATACTGGTTCGGGATGGGGGGTTTATACCATCCGTACGTCCAGTTGCGAATCCGCGACTCCGATACTATTCACTAGTATAATCCTTTCGGTGGACTACAAACCATTACAATTCACTCCACCGATATTCACCAATATCGATGCTCACAAAGAAGGAGTTACTCCCCAATGGTATTCCGCCCTCGGAAACCACCCAAAAGAATCTCACGATTCGACTTCACCTAAGTGTCACAAAGACCACTACCAAGACTTCCCACCGGAAGTATCAAACCCCAACTAGATCCCCAATGATCTAGGCTTGGTCACCAAGACACAAGACTTCCCTTACACACAATTAGAATGAATGAATAAGTGTTTGTGTAATCAACCAAGCCCTAACCTAACCTAGAGACTCGATTGTAATAGAAAGGGTATAGATAAGAAGACCCTCGACACAATCACAAGAGTGGATTAAGTTCTTGTGATTCTTCCCTTGCAAGGAGATGTGTTCTTTCAAAGAATGTTAGTGTTTAACTAAGAACACAAGATAGAATTAGAGAGATTAGAGAGAAAGAATATAGAGAGAAAGAATAATGGCAAGGGGTGAGGAATACAAGAGGAAAGGGGGTATTTATAGGCCAAGACCCAAACTTGGGAAAAATTTACCGAGGCCGGCGCGTCACCCGCACGTCAACGCGCAGGCAGCGCGCTCTATCTCAAGTTTTCCCAAAACTTGGGTGTTGGTCCTTGTAAATACCTATTCTTGCTAAACCCCCAATTGTACGTCACTCTAAACCTTAACATTAATCAATCTAAGGTTTACCAACTCAAATAGCCAATTTGGAAAATGTTTTGTGAAGTGTTTATAAGAAAACCAAATACCAAGAGCAGAAGAGTAGAAAGGGTAATTTGGTAGGGGTAGAAATGGTATTCCTCACATGGAATAATAGACAAGAGAATATGCCATGGGATATTCCTCCATAGGGAAGAGTGTGTGTGGTTAGGTTAAGAAGTAACCATGGTTAAGTTAGGTGTAGAGAACTAACCATAGTTAGGTTAGGATAACCATGGTTGGGTTAGAGATAGAATATTCCAAAGGTATATTCTTTTGCTTGGGGGGAAAGAATGTGATGGATGGTTGAGATGGTTTTGTTTGAATTGGATGGTGGAGATCAAAGGGAGCCTCCTTTGGTTTTCAAATAATTCCCATGTGTTGAATATGGAGGGTTGAGATGTGTTGTAAGGGAATGGATGGTTGAGATGTAAAGTGTGTAAGGGAATATGTAAGAGTGTAAGAGATTGTGTAAGAGAATATATGAGTTGGATATGGTAAGATATGGTGAGTTGGCTAGTGTGTGTAGAGAGGAGATGGTTGTGAGAGTAGTGTGTGTATTTTGAAATCAAGTGTGTGTACACAAGGTGTATAAGTGTGTGTATAAAGATTGTATGGGAAGTTGGTAGATTGAGAGAATATTGTGTGTGAGATGGAGGGAGACAAAAGGTACACATTGTAAGGAATGTGTAAGGGAATATTGTAAGAGAATGTTGGGAATGATTTTGGGAAGGATTGTGGGAGATTTGGTGTAGTTGTCTGTAGGATACTAATAAAGCTCACATACACGTATAGATCAAGTGGTATGGCTCGTTTACATGGAAGAAAGAAAGAAAGAAATGTAAAGAGAGAAAGTTAGAGAGAGAAAGAGATGAAGCCTTAGAGAGAAAACCAAAAAAAAAAAAAGAAATGAGATTATGAGAAGGCTTACCCTCTCCAAGGATGGAGAGGGTATTTATATGTACATGGGTTTTGCCACTTGGGCGTGCCACTTGGGCTACGGATCAGGTATACAGTGGGTAAAGACCCGTCCTTCTTCTGCGAACTAATCTACTTCTAAACTACGTTTAACTAACTATTGTAACTACTACGAGCTAAACAATGCTTAATCATATCTGGGGTGACCGAATCTTTCTTATACAAAAAGCGTATTCCTAACAATCTCCCCCTAAGGGAGGTCACCCCTGGAAAAATTCTTGAATTCTTGCAATTGAGATCTTTGTAGATTCTTTTGTAGCTCGTAGTTGTTGATTCTTCATTGATAAACGACTCAAGATGACTTCTTTGATGTATATGATGATCTTTTAACTTTGCTCTTCGCTCTTCATCCATATAATTAGCTTCAAGTCATCTTTGAGTGTATGTGTCTCTTTGTGATGTTGTGATTGTCTTTGTGATGTCATGCTTACACTTTTCTGGATCATGATCTTCTGCATCAGAGTTGTGGAAGCATAGTCGAAGCCCATTCCTTGATCATGATATCTTGAGTTATGATGTTGAAGTGTAAGCATGAGATGATGAATCTGCATCTTTTCAGCAATCGGCATCAATCGTCAACTTCTTTGTCTTTGGTGTGATTACGCCTTTCCAACATGCCCATACATCTTTGTTGAGTAGATCTTCCCGGTTGAACAGTTCTGACGTCTCCTTTTAGATGTTGGTATGAGCATGTGGAACTAGAGTGATGGTGGTGAACATGGTAAGTTTGGTATGTTGAGCTGCATAAAACTTGGTTAGTAATAAACATACCGGCACTTACAAGTTTGGACTTCGAGATCGTCAACAGCATAGTGTGAAGACTTTCTCTAATCCTTACCAAGGCCGTTCCTAATCGGATGCCCCCAAAAGGGCTTTAACTGACATACCGAAGTACACCAACGATTAGGTGAGTCGTTGGAGATCACCCCACGACTGTAGACCTTTTGGAACACCACCATACACACTAAGCGTAACCCATAAGTGATTACCGAAGTGACCTGCTGTCAGGGCTGTTTGATGTTGACCCTGGCAGGAATTTCCACTCAATCATTGGGAAATACATGAGTATATTCCCTCATAAGTGTTCTTGGCAGATTGCTAAGATCTGCGTAGGACTCAAAATATTACAACTAGTGTCATTAATGTTGAACCACCAGTGTATGAGTATCAAGTGTTCCTATGAGATCTTTTGATGCATCTCTTGGCTCTAGACTCGATTAGTGCACATTTGGTTATCCTATTCGGAGACTAGGGAGGGGTCTCCTGTTTCAATATCAACTAGCTCTAAGAGACTAGTCGATAGTTTACACCGGTTCCCCGAATGAAACAAGCTCTTTTAAGAGAACTTGAGTGGCTGGGAGGTTTAGTGCAGTGCGTCACTGTGTCCATGACGTCTTTTTCTTCAATACCGATGTTACCTTGGTAACAATCAGTAGCATATGAATTGAACCCGGTTTCTGCCCTAAGGTTGAATAATTGGAGGGCTATTTCTTTTCACCCTTTTTCATTTCATTTCTTTTTAATTCTTCAACCCCTTCAGTGCTTACCGAGACTTCATTACTAGAACCTTGTTGGGTTTGTTCCAGTCCTAGCTCAGTCTTAGTCGGCACTCTTCCCTTTCTCACTTTTCTCCTTTTTTTCAATCATTCCTAAGGACTTCTAATCTATCTATTGGATTGTACCTGGGAAGATCCCTCCGGTTCTGGTGGATCATGGGAACATATACCTAACCTTACCATCCTTATAACTCCATGCATTAAATTAAAGTGGTCGGTCTTTTGGTATTTTTCCACAATCGCCATATAACCAAATCATTGAAAATTCTCTCAAAGTGTTTATGATTAAGAAACACCTTTTGTTAACACTTTGAGAGTTTTATCATTTTTCAAATGCTCCCCCTTAACATGTGCTCATAGGTAAAGAAAGAAATTTGCACATGTTGGGGTGAGTTGCAATTATTTGAATTGATCGGCTCTTAATAGACATATACCCGAGGGACACGTTTACGTTGCTTAGTTAAAGGGATCCATTATCAGCTTTTAGGTGATAACTAGCCCTAATAACTAACTTGAAGTTGTTAACATTCCTTAAAAAGGAAGTTAGACCCGTCAAAGTATATATCTAAGAAGAGTTTCTCGAAACGGTACTTTCTACCTAGAGACTCGATTGTAATAGAAAGGGTATAGATAAGAAGACCCTTGACACAATCACAAGAGTGGATTAAGTTCTTGTGATTCTTCCCTTGCAAGGAGATGTGTTCTTTCAAAGAATGTTAGTGTTTAACTAAGAACACAAGATAGAATTAGAGAGATTAGAGAGAAAGAATATAGAGAAAAAGAATAATGGCAAGGGGTGAGGAATACAAGATGCAAGGGGGGTATTTATAGGCCAAGACCCAAACTTGGGAAAAATTTACCGAGGCCGGCGCGTCACCCGCGCGTCAACGCGTGGGCAGCGCGCCAGGACTCTGTCTTAAGTTTTCCCGAGACTTGGGTGTTGGTCCTTGTAAATACCTATCCTTGCTAAACCCCCAATTGTACTTCACACTAAACCTTAACATTAACAATTCTAAGGTTTACCAACTCAAATAGCCAAGTTGGAAAATGTTTTGTGAAGTGTTTATAAGAAAACCAAATACCAAGGGTAGAAGAGTAGAAAGGGTAATTTGGTAGGGGTAGAAATGGTATTCCTCACATGGAATAATAGAGAAGAGAATATGCCATGGGATATTCCTCCATAGGGAAGAGTGTGTGAGGTTAGGTTAAGAAGTAACCATGGTTAAGTTAGGTGTAGAGAACTAACCATAGTTAGGTTAGGGTAACCATGGTTGGGTTAGAGATAGAATATTCCAAAGGTATATTCCTTTTCTTGGGGGGAAAGAATGTGATGGATGGTTGAGATGGTTTTGTTTGAATTGGATGGCTAGGATCAAAGGGAGCCTCCTTTGGTTTTCAAATAATTCCCATGTGTTGAATATGGAGGGTTGAGATATGTTGTAAGAGGATGAATGGTTGGGATGTAAAGTGTGTAAGGAATATAAGAGATGTGATGTTGTAAGGGATTGTGTAAGAGATTTGGATATGGAAGGGATATGGTGAGTTGGCTAGTGTGTGTAGAGAGGAAAGAGTTGTGAGTAGTGTGTGTAGAATTTGAAATCTTAGTGTGTGTACACAAGGTGTATAAGTGTGTGTATAAGGATTGTATGAAAAGTTGGTAGATTGAGAGAATATTGTGTGGGAGTATGTGAAGGTTGTGTGTGATTAAGGGGAGACACAAGGTACACATTGTGTAAGAAGTGTAAGAGAATATTGTAAGAGAATGTTGGGAATGATTTTGGGAGATTTGTTATATTTGGCTTTTTGTAAAAATGAGATTAAGAATAAGATTAAGAAATAATCTAATTGTCATTAAGAAGAAAATGTTTAGACAATTAAGATTATAAGTTGAGAAATTCATAGGTTACTTATTAGTTCAAGTAACACAACGTCGAGAATCCATAGGTTCATATCTCGTGACTTTCCACGACTCGACGTTCTCAACTAATACCTTGGTTCAAACAAGTTAAGTGCTTTGCCTTGATGTAAAGCATAACCCAAGTGGGAAAGGATACGTTTACGCAAAGTGACCTTTGACTTAGTTTGACCAAT
>LBNU01004435.1:9257-28444 GCA_014162995.1 Artemisia annua | reverse complement strand
TAATGAAAATTACCCTAATTATGAAAATTATTACCCTGATTACCATGACCTTGATTTTTTTGAAAATTTCCTTGGTTTTGAAAGCCCTGGTTATGACCGAAATTGAAATTCCCTTGGTTGTTAAAACCTTGGTTCATTCGATTTTGGTTTTGATGAAAATTTTGGTTCCGGTTTTGAGCATTTTGGTTTTGAGGCTGATTAAATCCGGGTGGTCCGAGAAAATTGTTGGAACGATAGCTTAAGAGATTACGGTCCCCCTGTGGTTGGTAAGAGTTACCCCCCGCATTGTAGAAACCTTGAGCAGCATATACGTTCTCGTGAGCGAAGCATTGTGGCTGACAGCATTGTAGGCTGAGCACTCAGTATAAGGATGTGGACCACCACATGTTTCACAACTGTGACTATGATGGTGACAAGAAGCATGTTATGATTGGGACATCGATCAATTGCAAGCTTATAGCGTTCCCATGCCTCAAATAAGGACTCATCGGGAAGCTGTCGGAAGTTGCTAATATCATTTCTCAACTTAGTTACCATGGATGGTGGAACGTATTTTTTTGCTAAGAACTTGGTAACCATTTCATCAAAAGTGTGGATCGAATTCTTCGGGAGACGATCAAACCTGGTGAAATCCGATCCAATAATATACGAATTAGGACTCAAACGGACCCCTAAAAACGTAACATTTTTCGTCTCATCAAATACTTTTCCGAAGCAATATCGATGACATCGATTTTGATAATTTCTGCGGAGTCATAGTTGGAAGAGTATCTCGAGGTCTGATCAAGATTGAATGTGATGGCTTCATTAACAACACGCAGTGTGATTTCTTCATCAAAGACATCGATCAAAGCTCGGCCCGTTCTTAGGAATCCCCTCCCTAAAATGAGAGGAACCCTCGGGTCTGCATCGAAGTCAACAATCACGAAATCTGCCGGAAAATTAAACTTTCCTACATTCACGATTACATCCTCAACAATACCGAGGGGACGAGATATAGAGCGATCTGCAAGCTCGAGAGTCATGCAGGTAGGAGTGAGTGCCGGAAGAGAAAGTTTCTTCCAGACTGAGTGAGGCATCAGGTTGATGCTTGCACCAAGATCGGCTAAGGCATAGCATTCAACCATCCCCGGGAAAATGCAAGGAATGAGGAATTTCCCGGGATCTCCCAGCTTTTCGGGAAGCTGTTTCAACAAAACTGCAGAGCAATTCTCGTTCAAAGGAGTTTTTACCATCTCGAAGAGTTTTTCCTTGTTATTTAACAGATTTTTGATCGTTGATGCAAACTTGGGCATCAGAAGAAGAGCATCCGCGAAGCTAATGTCAAAATGTAATTCTTTAAAAATTTGGAAAAATTTGTCCAGTTGGTGACTAGCTTTCTCGCGGAGCTTTTGATCTTGTAAACGTGATGGATAAGGAATCGAGGGTTTGAGATTTTGTTTTTCAACGGGATCAACTGGAGGTTCAAAAACAACTCCAGGTTTGGATTTGGGTTTCGGGACCGGGACAACTTGAGGGTGGACGTCATCGGTATCTCCGTTATTAGTAGGAAGTACCGTGTCCGTGGTAACCTCAGGTTCACGTTCCGCTACTTGAGAAGAAGAGGTAGCGGGAGCCGTGGGTCCTTTGTATGAAACTCCACTGCGGGTGGTGATCGCCTTAACATCGCCCCTCGGGTTAGCGATCGTGTTGCTCGGAAGTGTTCCTGAGCCCGAGGGTCGATCATTTAAAGACTTCTTGAGTTCGGAGATCTGATTGACCAACAACTTGTTCATTTCTTCTTGGGACTTCATGAATTGCTTAAGCAACTCATCAGATGAAGGTCCAGTAGGAACAATGGCTTGAGTATGATTGTTAGGAACATTTTGAGGCCGATTGTTTTGAAAATTCCCATGATGTTGGTTATTACCCTGAAAATTGTTTCCCTGATGAAAATTACCCTGATTACCATGACCTTGATTTCTTTGAAAATTTCCTTGGTTTTGAAAGCCTTGGTTATGACCGGAATTGAAATTCCCTTGGTTGTTGAAACCTTGGTTCATTCGATTTTGGTTTTGATGAAAATTTTGGTTCCGGTTTTGACCATTTTGATTTTGAGACTGATTAAATCCGGGTGGTCCGAGGAAATTGTTGGAACGATAGCTTAAGAGATTACGGTCCCCCTGTGGTTGGTAAGAATTACCCCCCGTATTGTAGGAACCTTGAGCAGCATATACGTTCTCGTGAGTGAAGCCACCGGTGGCTGGGCACTCATTATAAGGATGTGGACCACCACATGTTTCACAACTGTGACTGACAGCTCTGACTTGATTATTGATGTTCTGATTAGATTGATGCATTCTCAACACAGCAGTGGACAAGTCATCCATCTTTTTAGTGAGAGCAGCTATTTCAGAGGAGGCTGGATTGACAGATTTACATGAATCATTCCTCTCAGCTGAGGAATCCCAGAAATTGTGGTGGGCAGTCATGTTCTCAATGAGATCATAGCACTCCTCGGGGGTCCTTTTCATAAAGGTCCCTCCAGCAGCAGCATTGATCGTGTCACGGTGACGGAGAGTCAAACCATTGTAGAAAGTATCTATGATGGTGACTAGAAGCATGTTATGATTGGGACATCGATCAATTGCAAGCTTATAGCGTTCCCATGCCTCAAATAAGGACTCATCGGGAAGCTGTCGGAAGTTGCTAATATCATTTCTCAACTTAGTTACCATGGATGGTGGAAAGTATTTTGCTAAAAATTTGGTAACCATTTCATCAAAAGTGTGGATCGAATTCTTCGGGAGACGATCAAACCAGGCAGTAGCATGATGAGTGAGAGAATATGGAAAGAGGTATAAGCGAAGGCCGTCATCGGTGACACCATTCTGCTTCATACTCTGGGTGACGGTCAAAAATTTATCGAGATGCTTATTTGCATCGTCACCCGGTAAACCGTGGAACTGACACGAATTCTGGACTTGCTGGATCATGTGGTGCTTGAGTCCAAAATCCGTGGAACTGATAGTGAGTGGTGCAATGGGTCCTCCCCTCCCCTGCATAGTAGGCTGACACAGCTCCTCCATCGTTCGGAGATCGGGAGCTGCATCCCCAGTTTCAGATTTGGGAGGGGGTGGAGGGGGTGGTGGGTCATCGTCAGGCATATTAACGGATATTTCTTCAGCAGCAAGCAATTCAGCTATGCTCTTTTGACGATTCCTTCTGGAATGGGAACGAGTGCGCATGCACTAAAAAATATTCACAAGTAAAACAAGACCGAGGCAAAACAACAGTGAACTTAAACCAATAACCACAGTGTGACTGGCTTCTTTGAAAAAGGTACACCAATCACAAGAGTACAATGGCAAGTTTTAATCTTTAGTTTGGGAACTTATTAATGTTCATACACCCAGTTGGGTTGTATTCTGCCTTGATTTGCGGTGGTAATATTTTACGTAATTATTTAACAATAAAACAAATGTTTTTGGCTTTTTGGGGTGTGTGTGAAAAAACTTGGAAATTATTTTTGGAATCGATTCGTTAACCGAAATCGTTCCTTTAAGACTACTCGCAGGTTGGCGGGAGAGAAGAATGGATCTCTCTTCGGTTCGCAATTTAATGTCAGAACCTCCGTATTCCAACTGTATAGGTTGTAATCTTAAAGAATCGAAGTAATTTAACTTCACGATTTGTTTTGTTGTTTATGATTTTTTTGGTGTTGTTAACACTTTAGGAAAAGTGTTAATGACTTTTTTTTCTGATATGATTAAGATTTTTACAAAAAATTTTCAAAGTGATGTGATTTGTACAAGGAGGGTTTTGAAAACCACTAAACCTAAACGTTTTTGAAAACACGCAACAACCTCCCCGGCAGCGGCGCCAAATTTTGACTCCTCCCAAACTAACCAGTCAACCAGGTGTGGTCAACTAAGTCAAATAAGGGAGAGAGTGATCAATTTCTGATCCGGTGTAAGCACAGTGTATTCCCGGGTCGTTATATCCCGACGAGATTGAAATTGTATTTTTGAAAACGTTTTGGAATGAGTGATCAGGAATAGTAACCAGATTAAGAATGATTATTTGGAATTGATTACACTAAGAAAATTGATAATTAATAAAATTTTACACTACAGGGGAACAGAATTAGGCTTTGGGAAAACCTAATTCAGACAGACTAAAATGAAAAAACGTTAAATATGAACAATTACAAACTACAGGGGTAAAAATGAAACTTTTACAAAATTAAAATGAAAAGAAAATTAAATTAAAAAGAAAATTATTTTTTTTTATTATTTTAATATTTAAATATTAATTAACTATTAAAACTATTTAAAAAGTTTAATTAAAACTAATTTATAACAAATCTAAAAATGATTAAGATTACAAACTTACACTAAAAATTTGCAAAATTAATTTCTAAAAATCTAAAATGACTTAAAAGAAATATAAAAATTGAAAATAAATATTTTTGTCTTTTTGTGGGTTTTTTATTAATTAATTAGTAAACTATTATTTAAAGGTTATTTAAACTAGATTAAATAAGAAAAATAGAAAATGAAAAAGAGAAAATTACAAATCCAATTTTTACAAATTCCAAAATGTGAAAAAGCTAGGAAAATTATTAAAATGGATATGAGATTAATTTTAAACACCTAAACTATTTTCTTTTTGGTTTTTCAAATAAAAGTGTTTTAATTAAAATTAAATCTAAAAATTACCAAATGAACAGTAGAAATTATGGGAAAATTACCAGAAGTACTAAATAAAATTTAGAACTCAGGAAAAATATAAAAAGGTACTACTGTTTAACAAAAATTATTAAAACTATTTAATTTACTAATATTAACTAATTAATAATTAAAATGTTTTTAATTCTAATAAATACTAAATGAAAAATGAAAATTCTAAGAAAATTTATATAAATACCTTAAGATACTAGAAATTTAAGAAAATTATAAAAATAGGTAAGTACTTAATAAAAATTTAAAAAGAAAAATGAAAATCTAAATTATATTAAATAGAAACTATCACTTTTCTTAAAAAGTGATGATTTTTGGATTTTTCTTTTTGAAACTTGTTTAAACACTGAAAATGAACAACTTTTGTGAAAAAACTTTTTATGAAGCTTAAAAATAAGCACTATGCAACTTATAAATCTCAACAGATGGTGTTTTGCTTTGAAAATGAGATTTTTGTGTGAAAATAAGTTACTAATAAGCCACACAATGATCACAGAGGATAGATTAAGCTAAGAACAAGTTATGTGAACAAGAAAGAAGCTAAATCATGTAGATAAACACACTGAATAAGCCACAAAAAGCAAATAAGCACTTATCAATTTCACAATGGCCAAATGCACAAATGGAGCAATCTGCAGCCCTGTGTGGGGCCCACAGTGGTAATCTAGGGTCCAAAGAGAGACTTGATTTGAAAAATAGGCCAGGTAAGCTTCTAAAAAACCAATAATCAGAGCTTATGGCACACTGAGTCGCTTGTGGTGAGCTTGTGAAGTTGGGTGTGATGAGTTAGTGTATACTGATGACTCAGTATGAAGAGTGAAATGGGACAACTTATAGGGATCAAATTAAGCAGTGGAATAAGCTATCAATGGAAAACAAAGCACATGCACAACAAGCTGGCCAGAAGGGCTTTCCAAAACAACAAGAATCACAAACTAGCACTCACTAATAAAGATTATGCAAGCAAATGAAAATGACTGTAAAACTAGTGCACAGGGCAACCTTTTGGAAAACAGTCCAAACTAAGCAAAGAAATAAGCACTCTAATAAGCAATCTAAAAATTATCAAAAATACTAGCAACAAGATAAGCAACAAGACTACAATATTCCAAAAACACAGAATCTAAAACTTATTATTGAAGCCTAGAGAAAATTGTCCAATTTATTCAAAAACTTTTGTCTGTGAAATTTTGACTTTTGATTTTATGAACAAGGTTGACTTTTGTGAACTTTGGATCAATCTAGCTTACTGAATTTGTTATATTATGCTATTTTGAGACTAAAATAAGTTACACTAACAACTTTTGACTTGGATTTGGTGATTATGGATTCCAAATGTTTGACAGTGTACAGGTTAGTGGATCAAAAGAGAGATTTGACTTTTTTGCAAAAGACCCTTGGTTTTTATGTTTGATATGAACTATTATGACCTCAAAGAACCTGTGTGAACCAAGAATAACAGCAATCAGAGACCAAAACACAGTCAACAAGCTAGAGCCAAACACACCTTAACTTTTATGAAAATGAGATTATAGAAGCAAAATGATATTCTAATGCATGAATCTGAAAAATAAGCTTATACTAACTTAATCTAAACACAATTAAGCAGAAATTAACAAGATTTAATACTTGAATCTACCAAACAAAGAAAATGCTAAAAATTCTTAGAAACTGAAATTTAGAAATTAAGAATTAGAAACCTTGACCTCTGGCTTAACCACGGTATCTCTATGCTCAACAAGCTCCTAGCTTATCAGAGATAAGCTAGGTAAAGTCCATCTGGCCAATCCATTTAGACCACTTCCAAAGCATTCCATGTCCAATAAGCAAAGGTACCCTGTTGAGTTTAGTATCTGAATTTTTTATCTTTTTATGTTTTCTTATCACTATTTAAGACCTAAGTGAGCTTATAACACAGTAACTTAAAGCTTAAAACTCCATTAAAGCCAAAACAGAAATTTGAAATTTGAAATGATGAAACTGAATTTGAACTTAGAACTTGGAATTTTGATTAACAAAAGATGAAATTACAACTTGGAAACAGATTACAACTTTCTTTGATTGAAACTAACAACTAGAATTTGAAATTACATTAATTCGACATAAACTTAAGCTAATATGACTACACACTCTTCATTGCTCCTTCTTCTTCCTTTTATAGCTGAGAATTAGGGTTTTGGAGGATCTCTGAGTCTTTCCCACTTCAATTTGGACCATTGGATTGGTCAAAGATGATCTTGGCCGTTCAAAGGTTTTTGGCGCCAAAAGTATATAACTGCCAATTTGGACCTGTGGGGGTGGTGCATTTAATGTTTTTGACTTGTTAGGTAAACATGGTGGGTTGGGCGGTGGATTTGACAAGGATGGTGGGGGGTGGTGGATGTGATGGTGTTGTAGGCAAGTGGAGAGGGGGTGAGGGTGAAGGTGTGAACGAAGGAGGGAGTTATAACTGTGAGGGTATTTGGGCTGGTGGAGTTTAGGCCAGGGGATTGGTTGGGCCCAAGGAGTTATAAGGTGGGTTTGTTTTTGTTTTGGGTTTATGGATTTGGGTTTATGATAAATAAAGGGTCCGTGTGGTTTGTATTGGATTTAAAGCCCAAGGACCTTTTTTGTAAACTTTGGATTTTTGAGGGACTGAACATGTATCTTTCCAATAAATATCATAAGGACTAATTATGCCATATGTGAATAGTACAAGGGTAGATTTTTGATATTTTTCACTTTTTAAATACCCAGGGACCATTTTTGCCACTTTTGAAATTTGAGGGACCTTTTCTGCCAATTGTTGAAAATTTTTATCCAGGGATTAAAAGTGAACAAGTTTGATTTCCCATGGACTAATATTGACTTTTCATTCATTTTAAACCCTCAAGGACTAGTTTTGCCAAAGTGTGAAACTTCAGGGGCCTATTTTGCCATTTTTCAAACTTGAGGGACCAAAGTTGTCATTTTGCAATTTTTGACTTTAAAGGACTTCTTTTGACAAGTTGTGAATCCAAAAGGACCTTTGATGATATTTTCCATGTTTTGAAATACCAGGGACTAGTTTTGCCATTTTATGAAAGTTCAGGGACTGAAACTGCCAATTATGCAAACTTGACTGTTTTTCATCAGTTTTCAATCCTTTTGCATCTGAAACACATAAAAACATATTTTCATGATATTTTATGTATTTTAAGGTATTTCTGTGTGTTTTCAGATGTTTTTGCAGTCTAAGTGTGACAGAAATGATGAGTATTTGCACAGTCATCAAACTGTATGGGAGAGTTTGTTTGCTTCGGTTGTTTGGTTCGAGATAAACAATACATATTTTATATTACTTACAAGCTTGAGAACTCAACAATAACTCGAGTCGAACTTATATAAGATTGAGCTCAACTCATTAAACCATTCGAGCTCATTTGATAGGCTTTCAATCTCTAAAATTGTAATCAGGCGCTTAAGATCTCAACATCCGCCTCTAATTTTTCCCAAAAAATCTCAATCTCCCGCTCAAGATCCCGCCTCTTTTTCCCCAAAATCAAAACACTAACACTTACAGTAGTCAGATCTATCTTCTCTCTATTCACCTCTTCTCCTTCTCTCTAGAACCGACTCACACCATGCATCGCCACACTTCACCGCCTTATCTCGCCGTGGTTCCACCAACCATCGATCCTCCACGCCATCACCGTCATCAAGACAAGGACACCCTCTCGATCATGTTATCCGGGATCGAGAAAGTTTGCACTCGGCTTGAGCTTGACTCTAAAAGCTCGATTTATCTGTAAAGATGTGTTTTCTGACACAAATTAAAATTGAAATATAATATAACCTAAGAATTGAATTCGGTTCGACTTCAGCTCGAAAAGCTTGATACATTCATAAATAAATATTTACACTCAGTACACTTTAAAAAAAAAAATAAAATAAAATAAAAACAAAAAAAAACATATTTTATATTACTTATAAGCTCGAGAACTCAACAATAACTCGAGTCGAATTTATATAAAATTGAGCTCAACTCATTAAACATTTCAAGCTCATTTTTCCCCAAAATCAAAACACTAACACTTACACTAGTCAGATCCCGCCCCTAATTTTTCCCTAAAAATTTCAATCTCCCGCTCAAGATCCCTACCTTTTTCCCCCAAAATCAAAACACTACCGCCACACTAGTCAGATCTATCTTCTCTCTATTCATCTCTTCTCCTTCTCTCTAGAACCGATTCACACCACCGCCACACTTCACCGCCTTATCTCGCCGTGGTTTCACCAACCATCGCTCCTCCACGCCATCACCGTCATCAAGACAAGGGAACTGTATGGGAGATTTTGTTTGCTTCGGTTGTTTGGTTCGAGATAACCACCAGCATCACAGTCGAGCCACCATCACCCTCATCTCACCTATCCTACTCTGTTCATGGGTATGCTCAAACACATATTTAATTTATATTTTCTTAAATTGATTATAAATTGATTTTCGTGGATTAAACATGTTTTTGATTATAAATTCGTGTTGTGGTAATCGTTGCAGGTAGACTTATTAAGACGAAATAGTTTTCCTGTTTATTGGAATGGAGACAATCGACGTGTTCTAAGAGGCCACTTTTTTGCTCGTAAAAGGGAGTCTTGATTGGTTTCCACTCCGGGAGGATGTTGCTGTACAGTTGGAGTTTGCTTTTCGCAGTTGTGTAAGTTATCTATCAAAAGATTAACATAACATCTGTTATATAGGAAATTAACTCAAATATGGTTGCTTTTTGTCGAACTGTTTCATTTGTACCAAATGTTAGTGATTTGCTTGCTTGGTAATGTGTTTGACATTTATTCGTTCCACATTTGGCACTGCATAAAATTGCAACCAATTGTATATTATTTGTTGCCCGAGTCGATATGCAACCCGTATGTTTGTTTTTGAGGCTAAACTTATATTTGGGACATCTAATGTTGTCGTCTTTTATGTTAGCATTAATCACGTTGCTTGTTTCTTGCAGGAGGTACATGCTATTTTCACGGGTGAGGATGATACATGGGATGCTCCATCTCAGTCACCAAAGCCAACCCATGTATATTTTTACAGTTTCATGGTTGGCAGATCTTATATTATGCAGCATTATTAGTGCCTTAGTTTCTTACATTTCCCATATTTTTTTTGCAGAAAGAAACTGGCATTAGACTCAGATGTAAGCCACTTTTTATGTTGTTAACAATTTCATTTTCTAATGATAACACCATCATATTTCTTAATTTATATTGCAGGTGACCACTCCAATGGCCATTGAAACTTTGGAAAACGTACCAGTAATGGAAACAGTGGTAAGTAATAAAACATCCACCTTTGATTTTTTTAGTTTTACGTACATGACTAATGTACCGTGTTTTATATATACATATAGGAACCTGTTTAAACTATCGGACATACGAAAACGCTTACGCCACGACAAACCGGTTCTACAGGTTACACCACCAACTATGATACCAAATATTAGTGAACAAAATACAGGACTAAAATTAGTACCAACGAAGCGAAAACATTTGGTCTCTAGTGAAACCTTGCAAAAGCAAGCTAAGGCGGCGAAGAGTCAACAGGTTTTAACTTATGATAGTTGAGAATTTGATTATATACGACATTACAATTTTATATATATTTGCTTCATTTATATACATTCTTTTATATATATATATACTAGCAGTAGTAACTCTGCTCCAGCAGTACTAACGTGGTACTAGTATTAACTCTCCTATCATGTTTGTGCAGATAGTTGAACCAGTGGCTCATCTAGTTCTGTTATGTTGTGAGCTTTGACATGTTCTAGTCCTGCTCTCATCCTGATGTGTTGATATGCAGTAGCCTACATTTTCAAGGCTTTTATATCCAGATGATGAGATTAGATCAATGGGAGAAAAACTTGTAAGTTTAACTGCAAATTTTATTAGTATGTTCATTGTTTTGGATTAAAAGTCTTCATGATGTTGTTTGAATTACTGCTGATCATGTTTGTGTTAATATTGTTTAGATGGATTTAGTGCAGCTCATGAACTTCAAAGAAAATGTGGCCAAGTATTTACTACTGCTAGTACAAAAGTTACTACTGCTAGTTAAAGTTGGTACTGCTCAGAGATTAAGACCGCTCGAAGTTGCTACTTGCTTATGGAAAAGATAATAGATACTTATAAAGAAACTATTGTAAGCCGACTAGGACTCCTTGGTGTATAAAAAGATGTCCAATTTCATATTTTGTTCAGTTATACATTCCAATTTTATTGTATTTGAATTTGTTTTGATATATATTTGAATTGTTTTGCTATATATTGATTTTTTAAATGTGACTAAAAGATGCATATAGTCACACTTATTAACACTTTTGGTCACTGTTTGCTTTAGTCGTTGTGTGACTAAATATTACCGAAGGCCATACAAACATAAAATTCATGTGGCCATTGGATGATCTATAGTCACACAAAATACACATTTCTTCACTTTAAACATCATATGGTCACACTTATTTACACTTTTGGCCACTGTTTGCTTAATGGTATGTGACTAAATACCCAAAACAAACATGCTTTGTGTGACTAAACATTACAAAAGGCCACACAAACATAAAATTCATGTGGCCATTGGATGATCAATAGTCACACAAAATACACATTTCTTCACTTTAAACAGCATATGGTCACACTTATTAATACTTTTGGCCACTGTTTGATTAATGGTATGTGACTAAATACCCAAAACAAACATGCTTTGTGTGACTAAATATTACAAAAGGCCACACAAACATAAAATTCACGTGGCCATTGGATGATCAATAGTCACACAAAATACACATGTCTTCACTTTAAACAGCATATGGTCACACTTATTTACACTTTTGGCCACTGTTTGCTTAATGGTATGTGACTAAATACCCAATACAAACATGCTTTTTGTGACTAACTATTACAAAAGGCCATACAAACATAAAATTCATGTGGCCATTGGATGATCAATAGTCACACAAAATACACATTTCTTCACTTTAAACAGCATATGGTCACACTTATTAACACTTTTGGCCACTGTTTGATTAATGGTATGTGACTAAATACCCAAAACAAACATGTTTTGTGTGACTAAATATTACAAAAGGCGACACAAACATAAAATTCACGTGGCCATTGGATGATCAATAGTCACACAAAATACACATTTCTTCACTTTAAACAGCATATGGTCACACTTATTTACACTTTTGGCCACTTTGTGTTAACATTGTATGTGACTAACTCCAAAAAAGCAACACCCATTGGGTGACTAAATCATCAACAAACGTCACACTTATTGTATATCATGTGGCCAAAGGACTGGAATAGCACACATAATACACGTTTTACTAGAAAGACTCAATCTCAAATGTCACATATTATAATAATTTATGTGGCCAAAGGACAAAAATAGCTTACTCTCAAAAATTTCATGTGACTATAAGTATTTACGGTCACGGTAATGACTAATCCAACAAACTTGTGCCTAATTTTCACACATATTCGGGTGTTGGTCACTCTTTTTCGATGGGAAAAGGCCACGAACTCAACAACGTCACCATATGCCACCTACGGTGGCGGGACTTTTGGTGACACACGACGAAAAAAACGTGTGTGACTATATGCATATCGTCACGCATTTTGAGCGTGACTGATAGAACTCTTTGTACCAGTGTTATGGGTCTAGGGTTTGTGTCTTTTGCTCCAAGGTACTTGATTAGTATAAATACATGCCCTCATGTATTCATTCTCTCATTCCTTGGTTCATTAGCAAGCCAAATCTTCTTCTTCCTCTCTTTCTTTGAGCTATAGGCGATCAATACACCCTTATAGGGTTCCTATTCGATCAACTAAGGCTCAACATAGTAGTGCTTGCTTGTGGATTAAGAACCTAGCTTTTCTAATTGAAACGCTAATAGTACGTGTGTTCGAGAACGAAGTGTTAACATACTTTTGTTAACAAGGTGTTGCCCTATTCGACTAAACCCTTAGTCGATCCACATTAAACCCTAACTTAGGGTTATATTGTTCTTGATTCTTGATTTCTTGTTTTTGCTAGAAATCACAAAGGTACGCATATTCTTTTATATTCGGTTAATTCGGTTAATTATTATTACATGTATTTGATCTATTTCCGCTGCGTGCTAGATGATGTTTCTTGTTAATATAATAGTTATGATTTACATTCCAACATTTATAACTTGCACTGATCATCTAGGTGGGACTGGGCCATTGGGGTATCATGCAATTGACCACCTTGAAAAGGTTCATGTTTTGGATTGGTTAACCTGATTCTTTTCGTTCTTACTTTTTGTCAAAATTGTTACCCAAGCTTTTCTTGGATCGTAGCTTGATAAACGCTATATGTTTAATCATATATTTGAACTAAACAATTGATCTTGTCTCTACCCTATTGACTCAATCACTGTAAAAATTGCTCAAAAGTTAGTTTTAGAAACTTTGAAGCTTGCTGAAAAGTTTGTATGCAATAGCATCTGTAGGTCGAAAATGCTCGAAATACATCTTATGATCGAGTACTGTCAATCATATTTTGAATAAGTTATTTTTGCTTTCAAAGACATAGGTATCTCAGAGTTGATTTTCACTAAAAATGTTCAAAAGTCAAAACAACATAAACACTACTCTAGATACTAATTTGAAGTAACCTGGACCCACTGGCAGACCGATTCCAAGTCCACATTCCACATGGCAGATAGTCATTGTATAAAAACACCTACTTTATAAACATTAAACAGAAGTCATTCACCATTGAGTCCAGCCACCACCATGATCTGCAGTCACCATGGAAACAACACCGGTACCCACACTGAACTTAGCCAGAGTCCAAACCAAGTCAAAGAGGATCATCGAAAGCAGCTACACACACTTCATCACCTTATCTCTCTTCTTCCTTCCTCTATCTGTTTCTCTCATCACAGGACCCTCCTTCCGCATCTCTCCTTACAACTTCACCGTGGATCACCTTCACAAGCTTGATCAGAAACGTATAATCTATCATCTCCTCTACGTTCTAATAGGTTACGTCTTTGCCCTCTGTGCCATAGCCAGCATCACATGTAGCACACACAATGGTTTCTTGGGTAAGCTGATCATTTTCTTAACCGCCCTCAAGTCCCTAACATTCTCTTTCTTCCCGATCCTTTGGACTGCAATCATTGCTCTTTTGATCTCGTTAAGTTTCCTCTTGTTTGCTGCATCAATCCTTATGTTGGTACAGAAACTTGGATTTGCAGTTGATTACAAGTTTACAACCCGATTTTCTTCATCTTGTTAATTGTAGTCATAATATATTTTCACGTGAATTGGTCATTGGTGTTTGTGGTGGTGGTTGTTGAATCAAAAAGGGGGATCGAGGCTTTGATGAGGAGTTCTTATCTAATTAAAGGGACGAGATCAGTTTCTTTGATATTGCTGTTGAGTTATGATACTTTTTGTTGGCTTTTTGGTATGGGTGTTAACAGACAGTCTTCATGAATTCAATAGCTGGGTGTATGTGTTCTTTACCATGCTTGGTTCGAGCTACCTGGTGTGGTTTTTGCGTCAGATCACTACTGCGAATACTGTGTTGTATAATTACTGCAAGGAATTGCATGGTGAACTGGCGACTGGGAGTGCTGAGGGGTTTGCTCACGAGTACATTAACTTGCTTGCCAGCGATGAGAAGGTACCTTGTGTTGCTACTGCTGCTAAAGCTTAATGATCAAGGTTTGGGGGCTCGTTCTCATATATCTTTACTTTGCCTACATGGTTTAGTATTACATAATGATTCAGTTTATTGGCGTTTGTGTGTAATATCCACAACTTTCTCTTGTGTAATTGATGCATAAAATTCTGTAGACATACTTAGCATTAGAGTTTTAGGCATATAATTCTGTTGCCATAAAATTCTTAGTAAAGATATAAAATTTTGTTGCCACACTTTTAGGCATATAATTAGGCGTGTTTTTAAATCTCTTCATTTTATGGTTTTTGTAAAGACATGACCATCTTTCTGGGAAAAACAGAAATAAAAGTAAACCTTAAACTTAATATGCATAATCTCTGTTAAGAGTCCCTTTTCATGGGACTATAACTAATAATATAATTCAATTTAAGCTTCACCTATCAGTTTAAAATGTTGCCATTTGAGCAAATATATTCACAAAAACATGGTGATTACTTGAGCCCGTAATCTTGTTTACATGAACAAATCTTTTTCTCGGTCGAGTCATTTCTCCCTTCTGTCCACATGTCCAGAACTCCCGTAATGACAAAACCCTGAGTTCAACAATCCAACTTTCCCCTTAATTCCCAGGCTAACAAATAAAAAAATTACAAAAATAATCTTTACCATCCGTTCAAGAATCATAAAGTCAGGTCACATCTTTCTTTCGTTTGGATAAGTAGACGTTGAAGATGATGGCATCTTGAATCTTGCATTTCTTTCATCTTGTTCACCACCAAAGAGTCGTGCACTCCAGTCTCCTGACCTATGAACCAACCGAGACGGGACTCGGTCACTATCTTCGCCACCCGATGCATCATAACCGTCACTAGTTGATCTGGACAATGGCATGACTGCCGGCTTCTCATGGGCCCCAGAGATTGGGAAGCCCGTGAGCCTCCTAGTAGTGTCATCTGTTCCAGAAGAAATCCTAACCGGGTGAATATCAGGTGAGTCTAAGCTACTGTCTGGTGACGACCCCACGATACCAGTCGAACCCATAGGTCGAAAAACGCTTCGGGCCTCGAGCTGCAGAGGCATTAAACTTGAAAAATCCCCACCCGTCACTGTATCATATCCAATATTATGGTTTAGTGGTGGATGATCCATGGGCTGTAAATGTTCTGGAAGACGGATCCGACTGCTTCCACGTCTTCGGTTACTGTCAAGCCTTGAAAACAGCCGGCGTTCACTGCTTCCAAGACTGCGGTCTCTTTCGAGCCCGTATGGACCCGTCTGATGGGTTTCTTTTCTTGAAACGGGTTGTATGATTTTGGACTTCTTCCGGGCTTCGGCTGCAGCTTTTGACACCTCCTCGGCATTTAAACGGGCCAAGGTCCACGGGCTGATTTTAACAGCTGCTGGGTTCTTTTTCTTGATGGGCTCGTCTACTGTCTTTTTCCCTAGTGAGCTAACTGAACCGGTGTCCGTTGGAACTACATCATACTGCAAAAAGATCGATGGGTTTAAATGAGTTATGTTTTATGTCAAACGGGTCAGATTAAAAAAAATGGTTTTCAATAGTAGTATTTTTCAAAAGACGGAAATACCTGATCTTCAACGAACAAACGTGGGGGTGTACACCAAGCTCCTTGACGAAAAGTATTAAATGAACTGGCACTACTTAAACCGGTGATAGAACTTGCTTGTGACATTTGAGGACTTTGTTGACCACCAATTCCTTGTTGTTCTTGCTCTCTCAATGCTATGATATAATCATAAGTGCTAATTCCCTGTTACCAAAAGAAGATTAAACTTTGATGATCTTGATTATATCAGTCCTTTCACAAAAAAGTAATGGTAAATACAATACTTTACCTTCTTTATGAGAAGAATGTGAAAGAAGAAAAGTTGAACAAGTGGTAGGGTTGCGATCATAGCCAAAATCGTGCATACTGCCTGTCACATTCAAATTTCAATCTTGTTATACGTCACATGAAAACTTTGATAAACTTTAAATTTGGAACTTTGTAAGTTCCACTTACCCAATTTGTATGTTGGACTGCAATGAAACTATGGTCAATATAATTCGACTTTATAAGAGTTAAATGGACTCGTTTTAAACTTCAAACTTAATGTGAATTTATTATGTTTTTGAAAAACTTATAACTAAGTAATAGATAATAGCGAACACCCGAACCAGAAAGATATCGATCTTATACAACCATACATATGTAAATAAATTTGATTCCATAAATGATATGATTCAGTCGACTTAAAGATGAGAAGAATGAAGCACCTACCACAACTATAACATAAGGCACCAAAGAGAAACTGCTTCCGAGCTTAGTAGCAATATCTACACTGAATCTCTTGTGATCAAGGAAACAGCATATCATCACAACAATTCCAGTTGACCACTGAAGTATAAGCTGCATTGTATGTTGATTTTTGGAGAGTCAATGCTTGACTAAATGGTTAAAATGACTGAAAAAGTCAACACTGGGAAAATGAAGACTTGTTTTTTACCAGGAGAAGAGCAGAGATCATAAGAGTAAAGAACTTTCTGTAATTCTTCTTGCCTACACAGTTATTCAGCCACTGCAAAAATAGTAATAATTATTATGCATCAAACGTAGCCTAGAGGTAGAGAAGTGCTCCATTAAATATAAGCATTACATACCCTGCAATGATGATCGAATCGATCTACACATTTGTCACAAACTCTACAATGCTTGCTGTACTTGAAAACCTGCAGAAAACCGATCATTCATAAGTTTTAGATGGTGTTAAAACTGATGTTTTTGTCAACATTATTGCTTATCATGTCTTATAAGTTTCACATAATTCTGTTTGGTTTTCATTACAAATTTGAAGAACCTATTATCAATTTTGTAGTTGAAAAGTGTTTCATTGAACATGCTAATTCTACAACTCGAAAAAACAGTAATCAAATAATCCAAGTATAGCAGAAAATTACCTCCACTTCACACAAACTACAATAAAACATCCCATCTTCACTCATTTGAAGCTCAGAAGATTCCTCATTCGAACTCGAACAAGGACACATCATAGCACAAGGAGCAAAAACAGCCATAAACCAAGGCGGTCTCGCAACAACCTTTACACTTTCAGACACAATATCTTCTGTTCTCGAATCCTGATTCTTTGAACTCTTAATTCCAGGTTTCCCACCGACACTAGCAGCATTCGCATCTTGCACCGACGAAATAGACTCCCCACCAAGTTTAGATTCCTTAACTCTACTACCCATTTTGTTATTCGGGGTTTTAACGTACTTTTTCGACTTGAATACCCCTGGATCTGCTGGATCAGCTCCAGCACACCATATATACAAACCAACTGCAGATATAATCTAGCAAAAAACCATTCATAAAAACAACACATTAAAACCAACAATAAATCATTCAATTCCACTAGCAAAAGTACACTATAATTAAACACACATTCAAATTCAGATCTTTGATATTTATTACCAAAAATAGAAAGCACCATTAATGATAATATATAGAACAGTTAAGAGGGGTGTTTGGATTAGCTTATTATCTGGGCTTATCAGCTTATTGAGATTTTGAAAAGCTGATAAGCCCACTTTTCCTAGCTTATGAGCTTATAGTATCAAATTATGGCTTATTTAGCCATAAGCTCAAGTTGATAAGCTCATAAGCCGGAAAAAGTGAGCTTATCAGCTTTTCAAAATCTCAATAAGCCAAAAAGCCCGGAAAATAAGCTAATCCAGACACCCCCTAAAGTAATACATTTAAACACAAAATAAGATTCAGATCTCTAAAATTTAGCACAAATTTTATAAAATTTAATAAAAGAGTACTTACAAGTGGAGTGTAGATCCCCATTACAATATACTGATACATCTTTTTACCAACAAAAGGTGCAAAAAACACATAAAACCCAAAACCCAATGCTAAAAACACTGAAACAGCTACCACCTGCAAACATCAAACCATATCAACCATAAACTTAAACACCCATTAACAAAAATCAAAAACCCATAAAAAAAAAAGTTAAATCTTTAACACACCTGAAGTGGATGGTAAGGCAGTTGCCACCCATGTTTCCTCATTTTTTATAAAAAAAATAAAATGTACTTTTTTTATAAAAAGTTTATGGGTATGTTATGCTATGTTATCCCCTCATTTTAAGGGGATTTTGAAGATGGTTATAAGTTCATTAGCATTGTTTAGTTAAAGGGTGTTTGGAAATGGGTGTAATTTAGTACTTGGGTTTTGGTTTTTAGGATGTTGGTGTTCTTGAAAGAGATGAAAATTTGATTGTGTTTTCTTGATTCATGAAGAGGAGAGAGAAGGGTGCAAAGTGACAGTAAATAAGGGACTGTGTTTTTCTCTTTTTCAAGATTGTGGAATTACTCTTTTGCCCTTTGTGTTTTCTGTCCTTTTCGGTTTTGTTGGTATTGTTGAAGGTGTCTTAACTCTTAACAGTTAACTGCTCGTGAGCTGCTCGGGATTAATTTGATAAAGAGAAAATTCCCAATTTAGGCCAAAAACTTTTCGACATTTCAAGTTTTGGTCGAGAATTGACCCCATTCCCATTTTGGTCATGCTCGACTGCTCGACTGCTCAACTAGCCTACATGCGCGACACGTGTCCCACTATCAGTTTAATATTACTATTTTTGGGTGCAGGAAGATCTCTGACAAGATATTTGTTACTGTTGGTAGTGGATGTACTTTAATATATTTTATTGCTCGACTCACTTGCTCGACTGACGGCTGCTCGACTGACGGTGTACTTTAT